>JAOTQJ010110400.1:0-11101 GCA_025642045.1 Solanum sejunctum | reverse complement strand
TTGGCATCTTTGTATAGAGGTCTGTGGATACTAGTGGGTAGTGGGTATGTGAGATATACTTGAGCACATGGTCTATTTATGTGTATTTGATACCTGATCAGGCAGCAAGACCGCATTATTCTATGTATGACATGATTATTAGGCGGCAGGACCGCAGCGGAGACCTTGTCGGCCCGCATTTATATATATGTATGAATGGATATATATTTGCATTGTTGTCTGGGTTGCTACTAGATTTTCTTTGCAGGTGCAGTTAGTGAATAAAACAGAGGAAATTCTGTCGAAATTTTGGTAGGTTTCCAGGTCGGTTTTGTTGGGAATTTAAGGTTAGCATGTGTCTAGGTGTCCCTATCCGACACTGGTCACGACCCTAGGTTAGGATGTGACAAATTTTCCATCAAAGCCTGGGAAGATACGTTGTGCATAGGACATAGGGTCGTTTTATTAATTTCAAGGGGTGTTACACAACACATAACATAATTTGATCTTTTTATAAAGACAAAATAATATATTTACATAATATAAAATGTTTGATCATTTGAGAGACTCTAGAATATTCAAAAATGAGAAAATAAAAATAGTGAAATGAGTACAAAAAAGTAAATATAAAGTAAGGTAAAAAAGAATATCCCTATATAATTTAAGACCCTAAATTACATGAATATGTCAACAAACTTTATTTACAGCCAAATGTCAACCCTTTTAAATGAAGCTATACATATACGGGAAAAACACAGGAAAATAAATAAATTAATAACTCCTTATTTTAGAAAAATCTATCATATTAATTAATCACTCCTACTCTCTCTCTCCCTAATTTATTGTTTATATTTTGTAACGCCCCGGGAGGGTACCCTAGATGTAATCGGCACTCAGAGACAATTGCTAGTCCCCAAGTGAACCACTTGGCCTCATCACATTCATTCAATCAATAAGCTCAAGGATATAAGAGGAATAATAAAGAAATAATGGGTACATCTAGTCTTAAATAACATATCAAATAAAAAGGCTAGTAGAAAGAACTAGCTCAACAAGTCTTACATCAACATTTGACTCTAGTTTATGAAGCCTCTATCACTATTAGATGGTGCTAGTGACAGACCCATAGCAACCTCAATCAAAATAAACCTAATAAAAGTCTAACTCTAAAGCAATATGAAATAAGATAATGAATTCTCCGAAGTAGGGGAGGCTCATCAATTCGCTGAACGTCCTAGATCCTCAACAATGCATTTGTTGATGATCTCTATCCCTTGTATTTACATCATGAAATGATGCAACACCAAATGACATCAGTACGTGGAATGTATAGTATGTAAAATAACTAGATGAAATCAAAATAGGTAGAATAATATAGAAACAACAATCAACTCAGAATAATAACAATCAACATGTCAAGTGTCTATCTACAGCAAGAACAAAAAGTAGACAAATGATCCATCTAACCTATTAAACCCAATCAATCACATCAAACTCATCTCAGAATGAATCATCTCAACTCAGAGTACTCAGTTTTGGAACTTCCTGGGAGTTTCTCTTATCCGATAACAATAACTTATGACCTAGTGATTGTATAACAATCTCGCTGGTGTTGCCACAGCCATTCCATACTTGCTAGGTACGGAACGAATCAAAACCATAATAGACAAGTCCAAATGGAGTCAACAATCTATAAGTCATCCATTAATTTTAGGAACTTCTAATTAGAGGGAACCTCAACATAATATGATGTGATGATCCTAATCCTCAACTACACTTGGCTACGTAATTTATCGAATGCGAGTTATATTAACTCTTACTCTTTTGGTGATCGATACTCTTCCCATGACTTAATACTCATAAAACAATCCATCCAATCAAACCATCTCAATCAACTCATCACAAATTAGCCTCGTAGAGGCTCTCATCATTCAACTGATGTCATGGAGACTTTAATCATCTCATTAATCAATATCACAATCAATAACTCAAGGTTTAGAACAAACATTAGGGAACAATCGAATAAACAAATCATTACATTTCATTTGGAAAGACTCATGGACCATCAAATACAATCAATCTATTATCATTCTCACATTCACAGCCACAATCTCTATCGACATTCTCAATCAAGGCTCTAAACTCAATCCCTATCTTCATTCATGCATGCTTTAAAAAGTTAAGATATAGGGTTTATACAATATTTCATGAAAAGTATCCAATTGAAGAAAATAAGTTTATGATGATCATCAATATATGAAAATACACGTAATGAATAAAATTTTCAAAAAACTAATCAAGAATTATATATGTAGACTCATGAACTTTCAACTCTCTTTTTAGGCCATCTATGGGGCACATGAAGAATAATCTCATGCGTTTAGTTTAGCCTTACAGTCCTAGGATGAATCTATCAACAATTGAGCTCTCAAGAATCCCCTTGAATTCTTCAATCTTACGTTCTCATTTCTTCTATCTCAAGCCCTAACTTTTTAATGACATAGAATGGGATGTGTGACCCTATTTACGTATAAAATGACCTAATTTGATCATATTTTGAATTTAAGAGGGGTTGAGAATTGACCAGAATGCCCCTCAATTTAAAAAAAAGTTCACTCAGGAAAATACCCAATACGAGTCGAGGACTGTCGCGCTACTTATATAAATTTTTTGGAAAGTTGTCAAAACGAGTTTTAAATTCCTATCGAAAAAATTAAAAAAATATATAAGTGTTGGTCCGCATCGCACCTTGGGCATTGTCATGATCTAGGACTAGGGTCTAGGCATGATACGACGAATGGGAACTCGAGAGTCCCCAAACAAACCTCAAGATACCAAAACTCACATCATTGGTTTAGAATCATATATAAAAGCAAGCACATCGCTCTAAGTGATGGGAATACAGGACTCACGCTATGGGGTAATTCGGGACATGGGGTCTTTCATATCAAGAAGCATAATCACATCACAAGTGTAAATCACGTCATAAGGTCATATTAATAAAGACTCATTACTAAAGCTCTAAATACATCACGTGACATATAACATAAAGAGTGCATAAGATGTCTAACAATGCTTCTAACATAAGATCGGTCGGGGACCAAGACATACCTCAGGATCACCCTCAAAGAAGGTAAATTAGCTAATGATACCATAGGTAGAAGAAGTGGTTGTTGGTATTTGAAAGATAGGACTCACCATAAAAAGTACAATCCAGAATACAAGGTAGACGTCGTAAGGGGGATAGATAGGCTCCTCGGTCCTTACATGGTGATATCATGTAGGCAAAATATGTATTAGTATGTGTGAATATACTAAGTATGTGGGATGCAATGCATGAACTTTCCAAACCTACACTTCGAGGTTAGATGACAAAGGCACATAATATAGGAAGAGATATATATAACAAGGACTGTAATATAACAAGATGCCAATGTGCAAATGATGAATATATACAGTAGAGATGTGACTATAAGTGACATCGCAAACCCATACAAGCTATTACATGAAGTTGCCCAATAATGACCTCTTATCGGGTGAGAAAAGATAACTTGCCAAAGATAATCTACACTACACCTTATAACCTGGTCATTTCGGATGTGGTGGCTACCTTCCTTACGACTCGGTCATTTCGAAAGGATTTCCATATCAACACATGTTATATCATATCATAAATGAATAGTCATCCCTAACAACCAGGTTATTTAGGTGATGGCTACCATTCTAATGCTGACACATAGTTCAAGGAAAGGGAGAGAGCCCTTGGGGATAGCTCTAGCACCCCCAATCAATCGGTTCTAAGTCAATATCTCACAAAAATACAAATATGTATATATACATTCTTTCAAAAGAGGCAATAGTCATTTTTCAAATCCTTTAAATGCATTCTTAGTCTTAAAAATCAAACACTTCCTCATAATAATTCATACTTAGACTCAAATGCCAAATACTCTTGCATAGGAATAGCCCATTCATATACAAGATGGTGCAAGCAACCAAAATAGTCGAAGAGCCATAATCATAGATATGTATGTGATCACATTCTTGTCATAACAAATATCTTATCAAAATCATATCATATTACATAATTGGGCTTAACCTACTCCATAATTTTCATAAAAATCCAATGTCAAGAATACAAGTGTCATGAATTATGTGAGGATAGCATAAGTAATTAAGATTCAGTCTAAAATCAACAATATAATATGAAATTCAAGTGAAAACATAATTGAATCACATTTTAAAATCATAATATATTACTCATGCATAAACAAGCCTTGAAAAGTGACATGCATATTCACAATCTTTTGAATTCAATGTAAATCATCATTATAGGGCTTAAATTAACTTAAAACCATCAAATATGTACAACCCATACATCAATTAAATTTAATAGATCCAAATAGTGAAAACTCACATTCAAAGAGAGCTTGAGTTCATGAAATTTGATTGAAAAATTTTGGGTCTCTTTGGTTGGAAGGAACCAAAGAACAAAACCTATATACCTTAGCTAAGGAAGGAAATTCCAAGAGGAAAGTTGAAGAAGATTAGGCTTTCCCTAGATTCCCAAGCTTGATTGACACTATAGTTCTTGAGAGAAATTTGAGAGGATTTACAAATTGAGAGGAATGAATTTGATAGTTAGAAATAGGGTTTAGTACTTTAGGAAGTGTTAAGATAGCATGGGAAGTCCTACAAAGTCATTAAAATAAATTAAATTCATGAAAACACCATAAATGAAACGAGTAGAAAAATTATACGTCACCACTTCAAGAGAAGGTTCACAGCATGTAGAATTGCACTGTTCATATAACCATTCATGAGACCATACATAGAAAATTTTGCAAGCTTGGCAGAAGTTCAAAATGGAAATCCCATAGTTAGAAAAATTTTGCAAAATTAACTATTCGAAGGGCTTCACGGGCCATGTGAGGTCACATGGTTAGTCTGACTGCCCGTGTGAAAACACTTAGAGAAATTTTGGATGGAAAGGGAGCCTCATGACCAGTGGCAAGCCACACGGCTAGTGAGACTGGTCCTACCCCTTATCTTGGCCCCAAAAAGTTTTGGTTCAATCTCAAGGTCATGCACACGGGCCATACAAGCATACAAGACATGATTCCACACTTAAAATATAATTTTGGGAAGAAATATTATAATGGCACATCACACGGTTCGTGGAAAGCCACATGGCCTATGTGGGTGCCTGTGTGTCTTTCCTTAGAGAAATGGTGACAACACAACATAGGTGGGTTTTACAAAAATGGGCGTAACTTCTTTATACGAACTCTAAATAAGGTGAAACCAAGTGCATTGGAAAGATAATTCAAAGGTATTTGATTTAATAGGTCTTGATCCACCCAGTTCCTTTTGTGCTAAGAGATATTACCCTTTAAAATTGACCCTTTTATCGGTACTTATGAAAAACATAGCCGATGGAATTCTTTTGAACTTGGCTTGATGTAGGAGACCTATGATATACTTAAACAATAGAAATAAGCTTAATTGAAGGCTTGAGAGTGAAATTATCTTGAGTTTGGGGGTTCCATGGGAAACTCTTGATTAGAGTTTGAAAAGAGGATTAGGAAAGCATTTGAGCAAGTGAGAAGCCAAATGTCTAGAATAAGAATGAATAGTAATGAAGGAGTTTAAACTGTCCTGGAGGGGTCCCATATAGGGATCACACAACCCGTGGAGGCTTCATAGGCTGTCACCTTGGTCCAAATCTTTTCAAAACCAAATCCTAAGCATTACTAAAGATATACACAAATATGTGTCCTTACATCATCTCCTTCTTGGGAACATTCTTCCTTGAATGTGGAAGAACAAGGGTTGAATTAGTACACAAAACTTTCAAACACAAGGTACATTGCATAATTCATCATTTGAAAATCATGAAGTCATTATAACTCATATCAAAATGTATTCATATCATTTTAAACATCATGAAAATTATTTTAATGCACATGTAAGCATGTCATACCATGAGACTCAAAAGTTGAAAGGATTAGGACCATTTGGAGAAGGAAGAACCTAGCACCTTAACATTGAGTAGATTGGAAAAGATAGGGATATCATTTTATTATGTCCGACTCTGTCTCCCATGTAGCACTCTCCACATGTTGATTTTCCCAAATTACCTTAACCGAAGCCACATCCTTAATAAGAAGATGCTTTACTTGCCTATCCGAAATTTCTACCAGAACTTCCTTATAAGACAAGCTCTCCTCCATCTCAAAACCTTCCAAAGATGCGATGGTACTAGGGTCTCTAATGTAACAACCCCAAAAAGTGCCTCAAAATGTGCCTCAGAATATCTAAAGTTTTAATTTCTTTATATCTCAAAATCCATTTGTGATTTCGGAAATTCAATTTCGTATTCTTGTTTACAGGGTCCGAATTAGGGGAAGAGGGTCTAACTCTGATTTAAGAGCAAAGATTTAACAATTATAAAATTTCAAAAATCTATTTTTAGAGGGATTTTCGCGTCCACATCGCGACGTTCCCCTAGTTATTTTTAAGCTCTGTTTTTTAGCTTTGGTCCAAGACTTTAAGTCTTGGTCCTAAAAGCTCCCCTATGTGTTTTTACCCATACTTAGTCATATTCCACCTTCATACTACCCTAAACATTTCCCAATACTCACTTAAACACTTAGTCACATTTTCACTATCCAAACTCAAATCCCAAACCCTTCCCCAAGCTAAAGTACTCCTTCAAGGTTCTCCTTCAATCTTCAAATCTCCATCTCCAATCTTTACCAAGTTCATCCAAAGCTAAGGTATATGGTGTTGAACTATTGGTTACTTTCACCCATAGTGTCTAAGTCTCCTTTTTACTAATATTACATGATTTAAAGTTGATTTTACATGTGGGTCTTCTATATTAGTAAATTTACTACATAGTGATTTTAGTTCGTGAAAGTAAGGTTGTTTTAGCATGTTTTATGCTGTAAATCTTAGATCTATTATTGGATTTGATGAGGGATTTTGAAGTAAATGTCTTTGGGGTATTATAAGGTGTTGATTGATGGTTTCACAACAGATTTTCTTGCATGATTTCATCTCAAAATTGTGTTATCTTTTACCCTCATTACACACCCCTAAGGTATTCGATAAAATGTCTGATTATGGTTTCTTGAGGACATAAAGGTCCAAAGCCTAAGATATGATATGAATGATGTTATGATTATGAAATGAGCTTATGTATATTATTCTTCCTATATAAAGTGTTACACTAGAGCATATGATAAATCCTATATAAAGTGATGCATTGGATCATGCCTAATCTGAGAGGACAAGAGCCCGGGTAAACTATCGGGGGGTTAGTACCTTGGTAACCAAGGTGGGGGTTAGTACTCACCAACTATGTGAGGGGTTCATATCTCGCCACCCGAATGATAGGTGTGAATGTCATTAAACATGTGAGGGGTGCGTACTTCACCACTTAGGGTGATGGGGTGTGACCATCACCATCTTAGACCAACACAAGGTTGGATAGCTTGCTTGGTCTCATCTTCACATATGATTTACTATACGGGCATGAGTTACTTAAGTATGTTTTACTTCTATATTGATCATACATGTCATATTGCTATGTTATGCCTATTGCCTATTGTTATGCATTTTGGATTATGATGCTTATCTTTGTTGCATTGCATCTCAAATACTTAGTACATTCAAACATACTAACGCATAATCTTACCTACATGATATCACTATGTAGGAATCAGTGCCCAAGTTGATCATCCTCCTCTTTCACGTTGCTAGATTGGTTCTACTCAAAGCTAGTTGGTGAGTCCTCAACTTTGGGACCTTAGTCTATGTTGCTATTATTTATGTAATGAGATACTTTCTTATGTTCTATTAGACTATGAGGGTGAGCGAGTTACTTTGTCGTGGCCTTGCTCTATCTATGTATTTAGAGGTGTTTGTTGGATAAGTCATGTTTCTATGGTATGAGCTTTGACTTCTTCTCTCTTGATAATGTTGATTTGCAAGCTAACCCTTAGCCCCTTTGCCCCTTAATATCATTTTATGTCTTTTACATATTTTCGTGACCAATGATGTGTAATGATAAGTTGAGAGGCTTGATTGGGTTCCTTCGAGTTCCCCATTTACCATGTCACGTCTAGGCCCTAGGCTTGGGTCGTGACATCTAACCAATTATCTCTAAGGTCACCCATACCCAACACACATAACCGATGTTGATACCAAAGTATTATCTCCCTCATGGGGGAAAACCCCTTTATTCTCCTTGACAACCAATCCACCCTAAGAATCACATCAAAGTCACACTTCTCAAGTTCCACAAGATCAAACAGGAAGACTTTATGCAACACAGAAATAGGACAACTATGATAACTCTATGTACAACAAAAGATTCACCCACAAAAGTAATAATTGAAAAAGGGTCCCTCAAGATTTTGGGACTCAAACCAAACATAACATCCAATAAAGAGATCACAAAAGACAAATGAGCACTCAGGCAACATCTTGTGGAGCTATTTTCTTGTTCTGTCCACCTTGAGCCACCTGACCTCAATCCTTCTGAGCATTCTTAGGGAAATCAGCAATCTTGTGGTCCTTATCACCATAGCTATAGCATGCATCTAATTCCTTCCAGTAAACACCGAGTGATTCTTCTCACACTTATCATACCTGAGAAACTATGACCCACCCACCCCTTGTGCCTTAGAAAGAGGCAATCTAGCATTATCCATCTGAGCATTAGAACCTTGGCCCCATTAAAAGTGATCTAAACTACTCCCTCTAGAATCGGAGAATCTACCAGCAAACTGAACTCTCTTAGCATCATAAATCCTCATCTCTTTGTGTTTCTTCCATTCAATTTGTTTGGCATACACCATAAGACTAGATATATCCATATCTTAAATGAGCATCACTGTATGACATTCTTTCACAAGTAAGTCTGGATTACCAAATATGAACTTATGCATCCATGGACGAGGGTCAGCCATAAGTGTCAGAGCATACTTGGATAGCTTAGTGAACTTGAAGGCATAATCCCTGACACTCATACTACCCTGCTTAAGGTTGATAAACTCAGTCATTTTGGCTTCCCAAAACTCAAGTGGAAAGAAATGATACATAAAAACAAGCTTAAAATCCTCCAATTAAAAACATCATCACAAACTCTCTCCGTAGACCACTGAGTGTACCACACCTGGGATACATCCTTCAACTGATAGGCAACTAGTTCAGCCTTCTCCTTAGAATTGACACCCATGACATTAAACACCATGGTGAGCTCATTAATAAACTCCTGGGCATCCTCATTAGCCTTAGACCCAAAACACTCCGAAGGATTCATCCAGGTGAAATCCTTTAATGTCGAAGCCAGAGTGGGATGTTGAGGAAGTTTAGCCTGCTTAGTCTAATTAGTAACGACATGGGCAAGCATAGCAAAGGCCATACAAAATTCACCATTAGAGATAGGATCATCCATATATCCTTGAGGTGCTTGACCCTCATTAGCCAAGGCTGGTCGGGTAGGTCCCATAAGGTATCTTCTGAAATGGAGCAAGGATACCATCAAGATCAAGAAACCAAACATACTATTCATAGCACATCATAAGACATAAAGAAGCGAGACATTCCTAGAACATCATCATAGCCTCCCACTCATAGGCATGATGCACTTTAACCTAAGAATAGGGATCTACTTGACGTTGGCATGTTGGACTTCGAGGATCATTTACAAACCTTGGGCTACTATACCATCTTTGTCATGACTTGGGCCTAGGGTCTATGCGTGACATAGAGAATATGAACTCGAGAGACCCCAAACAAGCCTCAAGATAGTAAAACTCACATATCAGTTTGAAAGTGTATACAAAAGTAAGCACATAGTTCTAAGGGACGGTAAAGTGGGACTCACGCTATGGGGCAATTTAGGACTTGAGATCTTTCATACCAAGAAGCATAATCATATCACAAGCATAAATCATGTCATAAGCTCATATTCATAAAGAGTTGTTACCAAAGATCTAAATACATCACATGACATATAACGTAGAGAGTGCACAAAAATCCAATAATGCCTCTAACATAAGATAGGTCGAGGGCCAAGATATATCCCGAGCTCACCCTCAAAGAAAGTAAATTAGCTAATGATATCATAGGTAAAAGAAGTGTTGGTTTGTCCACAAAAGATAGAAATCACCACAACAAGTACAATCCAGAATCCAAGCTAGACGCCGTAAGGTGGACAGATAGGCTCCTCGGTCGCTACATTGTCATATCATGTAGGCAAAATATGTGTTAGTACGTTCGAATATACTAACTATGTGGGGAATGATGCATGAACTTACCAAATCTGCACTTCAATGTTAGATGACAAAGGCACATAATATAAGAAGAGATATATATAACAAGGAATGTAATACAACAAGATAGCGTTGTATAAATGATGCTCATATATATATAGTAGGGACGTGACCATAACTAACATGTCAAACCTATGCGATATATTACATGAATTTTCTCGATGTTGGCCTCCCATCTGATGAGAGAAGATTACTTTCCAAAGGTAATCTACACCACACCTTATGACCCGATCATTTCATATATGCTGACCACCTTCCATATGGCCTAGTCATTTCGAAAGGATTTTTATATCAAAACATACTGTATCATATCATATCATAAATGCATAGTCATGCCTTATGACCCGGTCATTTTGGTGATGACTACCATTCCTATGCTAGCACATAGTTCAAGGAAAGGGAGAGAACCCTTGGGGATATCTCTAACGCCCCAAATCTATAGGTGCTAAGTCACCATCTCACAAGAATACATATATGTATATATACATGTTTTCAAAAGAAGTAGTAGTCATTTTTCAAATCCTTTCAATGCATTCTTAGTTTTAAAAATGAAACACTTCTTCATAATGATTCATACTTAGGCTCAAATGCCAAAATCATAATTCATAGTCATAATAATCTTATATAGGAATAGCCCATTCATATACAAGACGGTGCAAGCACCCAAAATGCTCCAAGACTCATAATCATAGACATGTGTGTGATGACATTCTTGTCATAACCAATATCTTATTAAAATCATATCATAATACATAATTGGGCTTAACCTACTTCAT
>JAOTQJ010110389.1:0-11102 GCA_025642045.1 Solanum sejunctum | reverse complement strand
TGTTTATCAATTGGGATAAGAATTGAACATCCAGTTGCTCATGCTCATACTCAAAATGGCTTTGTAGAGTCATTTATTAAGCGCCTATAATTGATAGCAAGACCATTACTCATGAAAACAAAGTTGCCCATTACTTTTTGGGGTCACGCTATCTTAGATGCAGCAGCAATCATTTGTCTCAGACCGACTAACTATATTAAATACTCTCTGTCATAATTAGTATTTGGTCATGAGCTAAATATCGCTCATCTGTGAATATTTAGTTGTGCGGTTACGTGCCCGTAGCACCATCGCAACATACCAAAATGGGTCCTCAACGAAGGTTGTGGATATATATTGGGTTCGATTCACTTTTCATAATTCGCTATCTCGAGCCGTTGATAGGAGATTTATTTACTGCTGGATTTGCAGATTGTCGGTTTAATAAAACAAGCTTCTCGCAATTAGGGGGAGAAAAAAAGGAGGAACTCAAAAGAGAAATTACTTGGAGAGTCTCATCACTATCTCATTTTGATCGACGCACTCGTATGTGTAAGCAGAAGGTCCAGAAGATCATCCACTTACAGCATATAGAGAATCAAATACTAGATGCATTTATCGATTTGCAAAGAATAACTAAATCACATATCACTGAGGTAAATGTGCCTATCCGGATTGATGTCCCAAAGGGACCATCTGCTAGTGCCATAGCTTCTGAATCACAAACACGCCTGAAGCGTGGTAGACCACTGGGTTCAAAGGATAAAAACCCTAGGAAAAGAAGCATGAAAAATGATAAAAATAATACTATAAAAGAACCTCATGAAAAAGTCCAAGAACTAATTAATCCTGATTTTCCTATAGAAATTAGAGAACCTAAGACTCAAGTGAACAAAGAACTTTCAATGAGTTCTACTGGTGATGGAATAAATTTAGATCGATCGAAAGTTACAGGAGATAATGTTTTTGCATACAATGTTGCACTTAACCTCATGCAAGAGAGTGAGGATCTTGAGCCTAAACTCGTCAAAGAATATTGACATAGAGATTGGCCAAAATGGAAGAGGGGATTCAATTAGAATTAAATTCACTTGCTAAGCGTGAGGTATTGGGACTTGTAGTCCAAACCCCTAATACTGTGAAACCAGTTGGCTATAAATGAATTCTTATGCAAAAGCGAAATGAGAGAAATGAAATTGTAAGATATAAGGCACGTGTTGTTGCACAAGAATTCTCTCAAAATCCCAGTGTCAACTATGACGAAACATATTCACCTGTAATGGATGCAATAACTTTTTGATATCTCACAGGTTTAGCTGTACATGGAAATCTTAAAATATACCTAATGGATGTGGTTACAGCTTACCTTTATGGTTCACTTGATACTGCAATTTATATGAGAATTCCAGAAGGAGTCAAATTGCCTGATGCATATAAGTCTAAGCCTCGGGAAATGTTCTCAATTAGATTGCAAAGATCATTGTATGGTTTAAACAATTCGGACGTATGTGGTATAATCGCCTTAGTGAAAACTTGATTAATTACTATTGTATAAATAATGTCATTTGTCCTTACGTCTTTATTAAGAAGACAAAATCAGGATATCTTATCCTCGCCATTTATGTTAATGACATAAATCTCATTGGAAGAGGCAATTGAATTTCTAAAGAAAGAATTTGATATGAAAGACCTTGGAAAGACAAAATTTTGTCTGGGTCTGCAAATTGAATATTTAGCAGACGAAATTTTTGTTCATCAATCTGTCTATACTAAAAGAATCTTAAAATGATTTTATATGGACAAATCGCATCCACTAAGTACTCCAATGGTTGTTCGATCACTTGAAGTGAATAAAGACCATTCCGATCTCTAGAAGAAGGTGAAGAACCTCTTGGTCCCGAAGTACCATATCTAAGTGTCGTTGGTGCACTCATGTATCTTGCAAATGCAATTAGACCTGATATAATATTTCCTATCAATTTGCTAGCAAGATATAGTTCTTCCCCAACACGAAGATATGAGAACGGTATCAAACATATTATGCGATACCTAAAAGGAACTGTCAATATGGATCTGTTCTATACTAATCAAGGTTATACAGATCTTATTGGTTATACAGATGCAGGTTATTAATCAGATCCACATAAAGCTTGATCTCAAATAGGAACCCGATCTTAAATAGTCTATCTGTTTACATACGGAGAAATTGCTATATCATGGCGATCTACAAAGCAGTCTGTTATTGCTACTTCTTCAAATCATGCTGAAATAATAGCAATTCATGAAGCAAGTAGAGAATGAGTATAGTTAAGATCGATGATAAATTCCATCAATGAAAAATGTGGACTAAAGAATGATGTCGAAATGCCCACGATCATATTCAAAGACAATGCTATGTGCATAGCTTAATTAAAAGGCGTCTTCATAAAAGGAGACAGAACGATGCACATTTCACCAAAATTGTTCTTCACACATGACTCCAGAAAAATGGTGATATTGATGTACAACAAATACGTTCAAGTGATAATCCAACAGATTTATTCACTAAATCTTTGCCAGTTTCAACTCTTGAGAAAATGGTACACAAAATTGAAATGCAAAGACTCCACCAATTGAATATATTTTCCCGTTACTGACATTATATGTTTCATGGTGAAGATAAAACCTTGCACTTTTAAATTTTATCATTTAATATATTTTATGATACCACTTCCACCATAAAATATATTAAATGATCCAACAACGGGAAAATAAACATACTGCCAATTACTGGCAGAAGAAACATGTATTGTCATTCTTGTTTAGCTAATAATAACATCACTAATATGAGATTTAAGAAGTGGTTAGAACCTAAGTAAATGTTTTGCATATTAGAAGCTAATTGCAGAGCACATATTTATAGGTTAATGTTTTAGCTTGATCCAAATTAAACTAGGAATAGTATTTTCTTTTTATAAAAATATTAGATTACTAAAATTAAGAAAAGTCCATAAACCTAATCCTAGTTGAACTAGGAATATATTTACTCTTTCCTAAAATATTAGATTTCTAAATTTCACTCTATTATCTATTTTTTTAAAAAAAAAATGATGTGTAAATATTGAACAGACACGACGTTCATATATAAGTACTACATGCATAGATTTTAATAATTAAAAAATGCTAAACTTATCTAGGGATTTACTATATAGTATACGTAGCTCCATCTATGTATAGTTGGATAATGAAATTGCAATAATGAGTTATTATACTTGGTTCCTGTCTTTACGAGAAAAACATTGTTTCCAATAAATCCTTTGCTAAAATTTGATATAGTGTTCATTTTCATCAATTTCGGTGGAGTCAAAGATTCACTATTTTTTGACTTTGGAGTATAATGGAATAAAGCAAAATAACTATTTAAATTATCTGTGTTTTTTTCAATTGTGAAGTAGCAATTAGTCAGTGCAAATTTCAACGCTCATCATGGATCATCTGGAAACAGTTGCGCTATGTTTTTAAACATAGGAGTCAGGCTGCGTACATCCGATCTCCCTTACCCCGCACCCTGCAATGGACAAAAGCTTTTGAGGTATTGGAGTAATGTTGTTGTTCTTCATTTTAAAATTCGATTAATGATGAGATCCAGTCAACCAAAGAACCATTAAACATATGTAACTTTTTAGAATACGCACTAGAACTAAGCTCTGTTTTTGCATTTGTTTTTATTCATCTATTAGGAGTTGGCTTGTATTAAGCCTAGAAATGACAAAGGGTTTACTAAGTTGACACATGAAATGTCTTTCGCTTTCTCAATTATTTGTATACACAAAACAAACATAAACGTCCCATTGCTTGCTTCCAGGCGAATCCCTTTCGGACACACGGGCTCGAAGTAGCTTGACATGACTATCAAACTTTATTTCATGTATATATATAGTAGATCATGAACATGAATCTGTTGGTGAAAATTCTGCCTCTGCCATTGTCCATACGTATCTATGGATAGTTCAATTCGCGTTGTTCCATTGCTTACTTCTGGGAACCCATTTCGGACACATGGGACTGAAGTAGCTCGACACAACTCTAGAGTTCAATAGCTCAATGAGCGGTGCAAATTTAACACATCGAGGCGTCTTGTATTGGTTAATGGAAGCACCTAATAAGCTAGTGCAACAATAGTCCATGAGCTTGTCAAAAGTACCTGTTTCCACTATCCTGATTTCCAGAGGCCCGATGGATTTAGACGTACGACCCTGGCGATAGACGCTGTTGAGAGATTCTTCAATGGTGAGGCAACAGCCTTCAAGAACTGAAGGAGGAATCGGGGAAGAGGCGTTGATGGTCAGCTCCCAAAACAGGACATAATGGCCTGGACTGGTGGCAATGTCAGCATAGCTGGTGTAGTCGGTTACACGTGCGTCGAATGGCATCAGATTGTTTGCTGCATTTTTAACTGCATCTTGTAGCTCAATTTCGTTGGTCTTATCAGAATCAATGCTCAAGATTACATTTTCACGACGTAGAAAGTTGAATTGAGGCGCATTGTTCTTGTATCCAGCAGCACGAAGTACATCACCCACCCTATATCTGTAGAGTCCTGAAATCAAACATGTTGGATAGATAAATGGAAAATAAGACCGTGTGAAAGAACATTCATTTGGCAATTGAAACTACCAGAATATGTGGTAACAACGAGCTCGTACTCCTGACCAATCTTTGTTGGGATGCAAAAAATGCAAACTCCTCCCTCCCACATCGGTTGTGGAAAGTAAAAATAACCAACTTATAAGGTTGAACCCAATCCCATTAGTATGAGGCTTTTTGGGAGGTGTCCAAAAACAAATCCGTGAGGATTTGGTCCAAAGCGAACAATATCATACTAATGTGGGGTTGGGGTTCGTGTGTACGTGGTTCCTACAATCTTGACATCAAACCAAATCGACTGCTTGTTGTTTGTCTTTCTCATTAAGCGGCGTGGATGTGGACATAGAATCGATGACTTCATTGCTCTTGTGAATTGGCAAGGCCTCGAAATAGGCCACGGTGGGAATGAGCGTGTAAGATACTTCACTGGGCTTACAAAGGGGGTTCAAGTTGATCCCAAAGAAACATTCTGAGGAAGCATATACAGGACTGATGAGAGGGAGGCTATTGCTGTAATAATCGAGCGTTGGTATATATTGAGACATGGCTCCAGTCACGATCACGTCCACATACTTGGTATTAGGCCACAGCCTAGTGATGATCCCTTTCCATGAATCCTTGCTGCATTCAGCCTCAATGAATTCTGCCAACTCCAAATCTGGTTTGAGGATTTTCATCACAGCATCTCTTACTGAAGGATCAGTAATTTTGTTGTTAATGGTTCCTGTTCGGATATCATTACACAGTAGAGACCCGTGATCCTCCAAAAAATGCATGGCACGGATGAAGGCGGATGCAAACACAGAGCCAACACAGACAACTTCTCTGTTTTGGCAGAGGCCACATAGCATTTGGGAATACATGCTTTGGTAAGAGTCTAGGCAGAGAATGGCTTCAATTGGACTCGTGCAGAGCGACATACGACTATTGTTTCTGAAATGACGACTCTTGTAAGTACTAGTTAAAGCAGGACGAGCTAATAATCCTCCCGGGGTCTTGGCTTCATCCTTTATAAACATGAAATGCATTCCTTTTCCCTTTTCCAAATCTGGAATAAATTGGCTCACCACAGACATCAGAAGTCCATAAATCTGTGATCTCCTCCCGTACTCTTCCTCTATCGTTGGTATCAATTTTCTCTCCCCTCCCGACGTCCCAGAACTGCACATTAAAATCACCCTTCAGCAAATATTAGGAATCACGCACGAACTACGAAACCAAAATGAGCTACTCTCACTGTCAAAGAAACGACTTTAAAATTTCCAAGAATCTTTTTACAACTGAAAAGTGAAAAAGGAGGGACCTTGTCAAGAATTCAGATACTGGCTGGGAGCATAGAATTGGAGACGTATCGCCATTGGCTATACGGTTGATATCAGGCTGAATATCTTCGTATGTGATAAGAGGTACGACTCTTCTTAAATGTCTCTGTATCAGTGTGACCATTCAGATTAAGGCGTTGCAAGTACTCAACGTTGGCATTTCGAGTGAGGATTTCATCAAGAACTCTCTTTTGGACTTCATCAACATTAGTAGTCACCTCTTCAATAAACTCAAGATTCTTCTTGTTTTCCTCAGCCATGTTTAACTGTATCACATTAGTGCTTTACGGACTGATCTAGCTCTAATACGAGTACCGAACATCATGTGGAAAACTAAATAATAGAGTTTGTGCACAAAAAGAGATTTAGCTGATTTTGATAATTAGCTACCAAAGTGCATATAATGTACATATTTTTTGCATCAAGTCAAGAGCAATGACCTCAAGTACTTGTAATTAGGTTCAAAATCTAATATCCATTATGGTCTGCTAATTAGCAACTTGACAAAAATGATTCAATACCAATAACACAAGAGGCAAATCTAAGATTTGAACTTTATGCATTAGATTCTTCGATTTCATGATTGTTATCACAACTTAGTTGATTTATCTTTTCAAAATCAATCACTTATGCTTATAGTGAAAGTTTTAACTCATATACAAGGTTCGAGCTAAAGCTAGTTTAGTTTAGATAAACTCATAAGTCACTTGCTATCTATCCTAGTCTTGATGAACAGAGTTAACTAATATAAACTGTCCTAGACAACATCCACAAAAACTTTACAAAAAACCGCCTGTAATGACAAGAGAAAGAATTTCTATAGCATCAGCATGATCCACACAACTTTGTTCTAGTATTTTGGAGCCACTCAATAGGAATTAAGTAATTTTTTTCATTTTTCGTATGTGTTAGCCCAAGAACTTTTTGGCGGCATGCCTTTCAATCAATATCTTCTATAAAATCTTTACAAAACTGTCCATAATGACCTGAAATTTTTTTTTTATAGCCTCGGCTTCATCCACACGACTTCTTTTAGCATTTAGAGACCACTTGATAGGAATCAGGTGATTTTCTCTATTTTTCGTATGTGTAAGTCTATGAATTTTTAATGATACGACTTTCGATCAATTTTTTCAAAACTTATAACGAACCGTTCGTAATAATCTAGGAAAGAATTTTTGTACTCCTCCACCTAATCCACACAACATTTTTTAGAATTTAGGAATCACTCAACAGGAATTAGGCGAGTTTCTCTATTTTTCATATCTATTAGAGTATAGATTTTTAGGTGGTTTAACTTTTGATCAATATTTACGCAAAATCTTTTACAAATCATTCGTAATGACTTGAGAAAAATTTTCTATAACCTCGGCTAGATCCACACTACTTTTTTTTTTGTATTTAAGGTCCATTCAACAAAGAATTAGACAATTTTCTTCAATTTTCATGTATCCTAGCTAGTTAAAGAACACAATTATAAAAGAATTCTTTTCTTAAAAAACAATTTAAGTTAAAAAAACATGCTTAGATGTCAATAACAATAAAAACAAAAATAAATTGAGAATTAGTAAAAATTATAATTATTAACTAAGAAATAAGTAAAGAGATTTACCAGGACACTCTCTAATGGCTTTGCATTTAACAACTTTTTTCTTTTTCTTTGCAATGGAGTGTGGGAAAAGAGACTTTGGTTTTTATTTTACTTTTTATTTATTTGCTACGTGCATTGTGAGTGAAACGTCCACATTTTGTTGATGTTGAGGTGCTTTTTTAGAGTAATTCGTCCGTTTTATTTTACATGACATCATTTAATTTAGTACGCTATATAAAATAAAAATAACTTTTGAACTTTATAATATAATATCTCCCATATATATTTATATGTTTGAAAATCAGTTCATTTAAAGTAAAAGAAGAATTTTAAAAAAAAAAATCATTTCTAATTCTAATAAAATAACACTAGGTACAAATATAAGCAATGATGAATGCAAGATTTTTCTTCAAGGAGTTTGAAATATTAATAAGTTAATATGTGAAAATGACTGGACGAAAAGCAAAATGAGACGTATGTCTACTAAATTTTAACTCAGCTTATTATACACTTTTTAGCTTTTTTTTTAATTTTTTTTATACCATCGAGTTTTTCTTAAAAAATATTAATATAACTTTTTGTAACTCTTACTTTGCAGAATTCTACTTTATTTTAATTTTTTTTTATTTTTTCTTTCAAATTAATACTGCCCCAAAAGAACACAAAACTCTTTAAAAAGTGTAACGAGTGAATTATTAATATTATAATACGTATTTAGTGCTCCACAATGATAAAAATAAAAATAAAAAGTATTGAACAACATCAAGATAAATATTTCGATAAAAATATAGTTGAAAAAAATGAGTTGTGTAACAAGATAAAATAAATTGTAAAAGTTGACAAAATACAATAATCTTGTATATGTAGAACTATTTAAATATAAAAATATTATAAACGAGCGACATGAATGTAATAAAGAGAGAGATATAAAATATTTTTCATTTCATACAAGTGAATTGAAAAGAAAAACATTCAGATATAATCAAATCTCGTTACAATAGTCATTCAATATGATAATATTTTACATATTATAACGGTCAAAATTTTTTTAGAATCAATCTTTCATGCTATGTTATGTTATATGTTCTCTATAATAATATTACTGAATTAACCATAACTAAAGAATAAACATGTGTAAACAAAACATACACCTCATATATATATTCAATAATTCGATCTGATCTATACATCAAATGAGCGTTCAATAATAGAAGGAAATACGTACCCAAACTCAAGATGACCACTAGGAATTGAAAAATAAGAATGAGCAACATTTGCCAATCAACAATTTTTTTCCCTTTAGTATGAACACTGCCACGGCTACTTTTGGACTTCCCACAGCCATCACACCTCTTCTTTTCTTTTTTCTTTTTTTATCAATTATTGCACTCACTTGGTAACAATACCTACTTGGTTTATCTTTTTCTCTCTCTCTCTCTGTATATATATATATATAAGTGAGAAAACTATAAGTTTAAGTATGAATTCTATTGAATTTAATAATTTTTATTCAAATAGTAATATATTTTATCTGTTTCAAAAAAAATAATTTACTTTGATTTGACATGAAGTTTAATAAAGAAAGAAAATTTTTTGATTTTGTGATTCTACATTAAAGTTATATTAAATATACTAAAATACCCTTTAATTTTATGCCCTTAAATATGTCACATGAAAATTAACTTGAAACTAAAGTTTTGCTAAAAAAAAGAATTTTTTTTTTAAACAGAACAAAAAGGAAAGTAATTCATTCTTTTTTAAATAGGGGGAAATAGTATATCTATATTCAGAAGTTTATTATATATATATATTTTAAAATTAGAACTTAGTTATTAATTAATCAGGCAAAGGTCTAAAATGTCCTTGAAATATTAGAAATGGTATAAAAATGTCCTTCATTCACCTTTTGGGCCTAAAATACATTTCTCATCCACCTTTGGGGCCTAAAATGTCTTTATCCTTAACAGATTTTTTAAAAAATAAATTAAATACTTATTTTATCCATGTAACAGTCATCCATTGATTAAAATTTAAATATTTTAAACTATTAATAAAATTAACAACGCACCCATTTTTGTTACCCAAATCCATCCGCCACCCAAATTCTAACCCGCCCGAAATCTCAAATAGCGTACATCAGTTGCAGTTTTGATAAACAAATGGCAAATGTGTTGCACATAAATAGATATACTTCCTAGTATCAACACCACACATAACTTATCTTTCGAGGCCCTATCGTACTGATTTTTCTCATGGAGAAGATTTAATCTCAGCTCATCCTACCGCCTTCAAAGTTATATCCTGCCTTATCTTCCTCCTCATATCAATAGTTGTGAAAATTAAACTACAACTATCTTTGATCTTACACTCAGTGCCACAACCAATTGGTTTTGGTTTCCAAAATTTCAAATTCCAGAACTAAACTTGACCAAATCATACATCAGTTTCATTTGGTTTGGTTTTGGCTCATATATTCTTCACGCAAATCCATGGAATACAACCAAAAAGATTAGTTGAACACAAGAAAATAAATAAATATCAATTTTCAATTAAAAAAATTACTAAAGATGGACAAGGGAATGACTGATAACATTAAGAAAAATAATGGTGTCAGCGCTTGCCACCATGATGGGGTAATGAAGCACGACTGTCAAACTAAATGGGGATTGGACCAAGATTTATGACCAAGATGAAGGCTGCTGAGTTAACCAAAATCTTGAAAGGCAAAGCAGAAAATAGACTTTGTCATTGATATAAGCTGTTTAAAGGGAATCTCTGACAAAGAAAAGTTGGTGAAATGTTAATAAGATATGGGTAAGAGAAAGTAAGAATGACGAGTGTACACTATTTGGGATTTGGGGCGGGTTTGGGTGGCAGGTGGCGGGTGAGTTTGAGTAAAAAAAAATAGGTGGGTTGTTAATTTTATTAATAATTTAAAATATTTAAATTTTAATTAATGGATGATTGTCACGTGGATAAAATAAGTTTTTAATTTATTTTTTTAAAAATCTGTTAAAGATAAGGACATTTTAGGCTCCCAAAGGTAGATGGGAAAGACATTTTAGACCTAAAAGGTAAATGAAGAATATTTTTTTACCATTTCTAATACTTTAAGGACATTTTACGCCATTTTTCGTTAATTGATTAACATTTAAAAGTATTATTGTATATTTAAGAACTCATAAAGTTATAATTCTGATTGATCATAAATTAACAATATATCTTTTATATATGCCAAAAGAAATGATAAGGTCAAATAAATCTGTTAAGGATAAAAATTTATAATAATATAAATATTCGTTGTCCTTAATAAGATATTAAAATATCAAAATGTTTGATATCGATCTCTAAATCTAATATTAGTAATTTTAGAGATTTGATTTTTATAAAAATGGTTAAGTGTTATATTGTCAAAAAAATTGTTACAGAAAGGCCATTTTATAGAGAGTGTGTTGTTACAAATATGATTGTTAATGTTATAGAAAGACAAAATATTACATAAAAATTGTTTCCAAAATATTTTTTATTGTTATAGTTAGTTGATGTTATATTAAAATATATTGTTAAAATGGAATTTTAATATT
>JAOTQJ010110369.1:0-11102 GCA_025642045.1 Solanum sejunctum | reverse complement strand
ATCCATGGTGATTGAGGTATCAACCCCTCAATTGGTTGATGGTTGTCTCACCCTACCATCCATGGTGATTGAGGTATAGCACCCCCTCAACAAAGTGTGGTCAACTTGCAACACTATAGATACTTTTTATGAAATCAACACATATATACCTTTCGTTCATCATCTTAAATTCACTTAACTCACATACCATGCATTAGACCTTCAAAAACTCAAGAAACCTTAATTGGACATTTTATCAAACACTTGACGGGTTTGTAGTGCTAGCATAAAACCATGCAATTCGAGAGTAAAAACATGCAAGAAAAATCAATGTTAAACCACCCATAAACACGTGGTAATACCCTCATGCCATATATATTAAATCTCCTCAACAAATCCCAAAGTAGATCATAGATTTATACTTCAAAACATGTTTAAACAATCACACTTTAATGAAACCCTAACATAGTTCATTGTCAAATTTATAATAAGTAAGACCTATAAGTGAATCAACATAGGAATATGAAATTAATGTACAAAGAAAGTTTGGGCACCATGTGTTAAAGAATCCAATGGTTGAAACCCCAATACTTTAGACCTAAGTTTCTTGAAATTAAAGGAAGCTTGGAATGGGGTCTTGAAGTCCAAAGCTTGTCCTTGAGTCTCCTTGAATTTGTATTGGGGTTTTGATGGAGGATTTTGAGAGAATCTAACAGTGTATTTTAGATGAGAGTAATGAATCTAATGCTTTAGAATAGGGTTTAGGTCTTTTGGATAGGTTAAGATATCATCAGAAGTCCAAAAAGATCATTAGAATAAATAAAAATTACGAAAATGCCATTAATGAAATGGAGGAAAAATTGACCAAGTGATGCCTCACTAAGGGCCACACGGGTCGTGTAGCACTCCACAGGTCGTGTGGAGTGCCCGTGAGGTGAGAGTTAGCCTAAAAAATAGAATCAAAACACTTAGGAAAAAGTTAGCATCATTGTCACTTTGATGGGCCACTTTCACGGGCCATGTGGTGTTACACGGTCCGTGTAGTGATTCGTCCAACTATACTTAGAGAAAAAAAGTTGTATTCCACCCCATATCAAAGGCTCACGAGCCGTCTGACCTACCACAGTCCATCTAAGGTGCCCGTGGCACCACACTTAGTCAAAACTCCTCTCTTGCTCACTCTTCTTCACTTGAACCCACTACGACCAGCCACACGACCTGTTTCACTGGCCATGTCACATAACTTAGGCCACAAATGGCCTTTTACATCCCTAAATAGTTCACACAACTCGTCCAAGGCTTCACTGGTCGTCAACGTGCCCGTGTGACATCACTGCACAGGAGGATCTCACGAAAATGGTCATAACTCCTTCATTTGACCTCAGAATGAGGTGAAACCAAGTTCATTAGAAAGATAACTCAAAAGGCTTTCATTTTACAAGTTGTGGGCCATATGATTACAAGTGTTCTAAAAGTTATGTCTATTTAAAGTTAACCCTTGCACAAATCTACAACCAAAACTCAACTCATAGGGAAGTCTTGAACTAGTCTAAGTACTAGCAATCTCCCACGACCCTCATACGCTCCCAACCTAACCAAATGAGGCTTGAAACATGGGTACATAAGAGCATGGAGTCATGAGGTGTCACAATATCTCCCCCTTGCGAACATTGTTCCCCGAATGTCAAATAAACCTACGTAAGGAAAGTAATCATGAAGATTTTAGCTTAACATGGGTGCAACAAATGCATTTAAACATGATTTTCAAAAAGTCATAACATGAATCATCAAAAATCGCTATAAACTTTTCAATATAAACATGAATGCATGCAATTACATAAGGGCCAAAACTTAAGACTTGAGATCACATATATCGATTTTGCATATCCGCCTTGGTCTCTCATGTAGCACTTTCAACTTGTTGATTCATCCAAAGGACCTTGAAAGAAGCCACATTCTTGTTCCTTAACCTATTTACTTGCCTATCCAAAATCTCTAAGGGGACCTCTTCATAAGTCAAATTGTCTTCAACAACCACCACAACATCAACAGGCACAATAGCACTTGGGTCCCACACACTTTCTCAACATAGATACAAGACCGAATGAACGATATATATGTCATTGAGCAACTCTAACTCATAGGCCACATTGCCAATACTTTTCAACACTCTATAAGTACCCACGAATCTTGGACTCAATTTACTCTTTTTACCAAAACAAACCACACCTTTCATGGGTAAAACCTTCGAATAGACCCAATCACCATTTTTAAATTCAAGATCCCTTCTTCTCACATTAGTATAAGACTTTTGTCGACTTTGGGTGGTTTTCAATCTTTCCCTAACCAAGTTCACCTTCTCCATGGCCTCCATCACAAAATCCAGTCCTAATAAGTCCATCTTCCCTACTTCAAACCATCCAATCGGGGATCTACAACGCCTCCCATAAAGAGTCTCAAAAGGAGCCATAGCAATGCTAGAATGATAGCTATTATTATAAGCAAACTCAATCAATGGAAGATGGTCATCCCAACTATCCTTGAAATCCAATACACATGCCCTAAGTATGTCCTTAAGAGTTTGGATAGTTCTTTCGGCTTGGCCATCTATTTGAGGGTGAAAGGTCATACTAAGCTTAACTTTGGTACCAAGACCACTTTAGAAGGACCACTAAAAGTGAGAGAATTGAGCACCACAATTTGATATGATAGATAAAGGCACCCCATGCAACCCCACCAACTCATGAGTATACATCTTAGCACAATCTTTAGAACCAAATGCAGTTTTGACTAGTAGGAAATGAGTCGACTTTATCGTTCTATCAACCACAACTAAAATAGAATCAAAATCCTTCTAGTCTTAGGCAACCCAACCATAAAATCCTTGTTAATTTCCTTCCACTTCCAAGTAGGAACCTCTATATCTTAAGTTAGGCCACCCAACCTTTGATGCTCGGTTTTGACTTATTGGCAATTATGGCAATTGAACACAAACTTAGCAATATCCCTCTTCATACCACCCCACCAAAATACTTCCCTCAAGTCTCTATACATCTTGGTGAAACTAGGGTGAATAGAGTAGTAAGAGTTATGAGCCTCATCAAGAATCTTCTCTCTCAAGCCATCAACACGAGGCACACACAGCCTACCTTGGTACCTAAGGGCACCACCTCCCTCTTGGGAGAAAACCTCCACCTTGCCATCACTCACCAAAGCCTTCAATTCCAACAAGGAGAGATCAAGGTCTTTCTTTGCTTTTACCTCATCAACCAAGGAAGATTTTGGACCATCAACAGCCACAATACTACTACTATCAAACTCTTTCAACCTAACTACCAATCTAGCCAACCGATGGACATCTTTAGCCACCTTTTTGCTCCCACCATCAACATGAGCTAGGCTACCATAGACACCCCACTCAAATCATCGGCCACAACATTAGCCTTACCGGGATGATAATGCACACTTACATCATAATCCTTAAGAAGTTCTAACCACCTTCTTTGTCTTAAATTGAGGTCTTTTTGAGTGAACACATATTGAAGACTCTTATGATCGCTAAACACATCAACATGCACCCCATATAAATAATGATGCCAAATTCAAAGCAAATACCACTGAGACCAATTCAAGATCATGAGTAGGATTATTATTTTCATGCACCTTGAGTTTTCTAGAAGCATAGGCTATCACCTTACCATTTTGCATCAAAACACAACCCAAACCAATCCGGGAGGCATCCCAATACACAACAAACCCTTCCAACCCTTCCGATAGAGAAAAATAGGAGTGGACACAAGCTTATCTTTCAAGGATTGAAAACTCTTTTCACACTCATTGATCGACACAAACTTAGATTACTTTTGAGTCAACTTAGTCATAGTAGAAGCAATAGAAGGGAACCCATCCGACCTCCGATAGTAACCTGCTAAGCCTAAAAAACTTCTAATGTCTGACAGGGCTAATGGTCTGGGCCAATTTTTGATCACATTGTCTTTTCAGGATTCACTTTAACACCATCCCCTGACACCACATGACCTAGAAAGGCAACCTTTTTTAACCAAAATTCACACTTCTCATACTTGGCATACAACTTATTTTCCCTTAAACTTTGTATCACTACCCTCAAATAAGCTATATGCTCCTCCTCACTATGAGAATAGATCAAAATATCATTAATGAGAACCACCACAAAAAAAATCAAGGTAGGATTTAAAGGCCCTATTCATAAGATCCATGAAGATACCTATGCATTGGTTAACCCAAAAAACATAACCATAAACTCATAATTCCTATACCTAGTTCGGAAGGCCGTCTTAGGAATGTCACACTCCCTCACCATCACTTGATTATACTCGAACCGAAGATCAATCTTAGAGAAGTGATTAGCCCCTTGAAGTTGGTCAAGAAAGTCATCAATCCTTGGTAGAAGATATTTATTCTTTATGGTGTCCCTATTAAGTTGTCAATAGTCAATACACATTCTAAGAGTACCATTTTTCTTCTTCACAAACAACACCGGTGCACTCCAAGGTGATTGGCTAGACCTAGTAAAACCTTTCTCCAATAAATTCCTCAATTTCTCCTTTAACTCCTTTAAATTCGTCGGGGCCATAAGGTAAAAGAGAATCGAAATGGGTTGATTATGGAGAAGGAGGTCTATACCAAAATTTGTTTCTCTTTTGGGAGGAACAAGAGGGAGGTAACTAGGAAAGATATCAAGAAACTCATTTATAATGGGAAACAACTCTACAGGAAGGACTTTGGGTTCCACATCCCTAACCCTCATAAGATGATAAAGACACCTCTTAGATATCAATTTTTGAGCCTTAATGCAAGAGATAAATCTACCGTTGACCACCGCATCATGACTCTCCCACTCAAGGAAGGGTTCATTTGGAAATTAAAATTTAACCATACGGGTTCTACAATCAATACAGGCATAGTATGCATGCAACAAACAAATCCCAAGAATAGCATCAAAATCAACCATATCCAACTCCATAAGATTACAAGAAAATATTTTATTCAAGATGCTAATGGGATAATTTCTATAGACCTTTATAGCAATAATAGATACACCAATAGGAGTTGACACCTCATAAGACTCACATAACAATTTGGGTCAGCGTGAAACTTTTTTATAATAAGAGGAGTAAGAAAAGAAAGAATGGCACCCAAGTATATCAATGCATACACATAAAAATCAAAGACTTTTAACATACTAGTGACGACATCGCATACCTTATCTACCCCTTGCCTCCCTTGAAGAGCATAAAATTGATTATGTCTTGGGGCACCACCTTGTTGACCTTCTCTACCCAAAGGAATCACATTAGCACCCCGTCCTTGTGGACGAACATCCTTACCCTTGTTGTGATTTCGAGGATAACCAACCTTCTTGTGACCTATTTCCCCACAACCATAGCAAGCAGTAGTGTCTCTCCAACATGGCCATTATGGCGTCTACCACATTTTGCCCACATAGGTTTAGTACCACACCACCATAACCTTAGGTCCTTGGGTATTCATTGACAAACCTTCTACTAGGAGCATGCCAAGACCCTTAGCCTTGATAAAATCGACCACCTTTGAGACTTTAGAACTTACCACCATAACGGGCCCTCTTGGCCTTATGACCTCTTCTCTTTCTTAATTTCTCCCCCTCCAATTATTCTGCATAAGTTATCAAGCAGGATAAATCCATGTCACTAATCAACATAGCAACTCGATACTCCTCATTCACCAAATCGGATACACCGATCATGAACTTGTTCATCCTAGACCTTGGGTCGGCAACCAAGTGTGGAGCATATTTAGAGAGTTGGTTAAACTTGAGGGCATACTCCCTCACACTCAAAGATCCTTGCTTCAAATTCATGAACTCTATCATTTTGGCCTCCCTAAGCTCAAGAGGGAAGAACCGATTGAGGAAAGTCACCTTAAATTCCTCCCATAGAATGACATTGGTGTTCCCCTTCTCCTCCTTCAATTGAGTGTACCATATTTAAACCACTCCCTTGAGTTGGTAAGCCACCAACTCTGCCTCCTCTTCCGACCTCATTTGTATACCTTGTCAATAAATTCTTGAGGGTCCTCATCCATTTTAGACCCATTGAACTCTGGTGGGTTCATCCTCATGAAAGCCTTCACTCGAGATGCCAGAATAGGAGCATAAGGGGCTTGGGCCCCTTGGTTGACTTGGTTAACCATGGCTTGGGCTAGCAAAGTGAGAGCATCCTAGAGCTCTCCATGAGCTGGTGTTTGTCAAGTGTGCGAGCTTTTCTTCCTCATGTGTTAGGCATGATCTAGCATTGAAAGGATAATCATTAGGGCAAAAACTTTACCTTAACTTCCATAGTACAACATAGAGTAAGAAGAAGGGAACCATTTCCTAGAACGTCTCTTAGCATCTTACTCATAGTTCTGGTGCACATCATAACCATGAATAAGACTCTAATCGACGCGATGTGTTAGATGTCAAGGACCATTAACAACCTAGTGCTTTAATACCAAGTTTCTAATGACTAAGCTTAGGGCCTAGATGTGACATGGTTAATGGGGAACTCGAAGGGACCCCCAAAAAGCCTCTTAACATATCATTACACATCCTTAGTCGCGAAAGCATTTTAACAACAACAAAAGATAGTAAAAAAGAGAAATAAGGGGCTAAGGGGGATCCTTCATATCATAAAAATATAATAAGACCAATAGAGTATAACATTAATACATCATAAGGTTCCGATAACACCTCTGCTATAGTCAAAAGTATATATCAAAAGAAAGAGAGTCTTTATACATAGCATAAGATCAAAGATGTTGTCCCTAGAATGGAGAACTCACCAAACTTACTTTGAGTAGTAGTGCTAGCCATGAGGAGAAGGATGATCAAGAGGGGCTCCGATTCCTACATGGTAACATCATGTAGGCATAGAGTATGTTTTAGTACGTTTGAATGTACTAATTATGTAGGATTCTATGTAACAAGAGCTAGGAAACATAGGCAAAATGCAGTATCATGAGCAATGGATAACATAATATCAATATGACATGTATGAATGATGCTTAAAGTAAATCATGCTTATATAGAACATATTACATATGTAGTAAAAGACCTCTTTATTGTTGTCACATGCTACAATCCATGGTGATTGAGGTACCAATCCCTCAATTAGTTGATGGTTATCACACGTTAAATCCATGGTGAAGAGGTACAAACCCCTCATTGGTTGATGGTTGTCACACCCTACCATCCATGGTGAAGAGGTACAAACCCCTCATTGATTGATGGTTACCACACCCTATTATCCATAGTGATTTAGGTATCAACCCCTCAATTGGTTAATAGTTGTCTCACCCTACCATCCATGTGATTGAGGTATAGCACTCCCTCAACAAGGTGTGGTCAACTTGCAACACTATAGATACTTTTCATCAAATCAAATCATATATATCTTCCTTTCATAATAATAAAGTCACTTAACTCATATACCATGCATTAGACGTTCAACAACTCAAGAAACCTTAATTGGATATTTTATCAATCACTTGGCGACTGTGTGATGCTAGTATAGAACTGTGCAATTCGAGAGTAAAATCATGTAAGAAAAATCAATGTAAAAACCACCCACCAACACTTGGTTATACCCTCATACCATATATATTAAAACCCCTCATCAAATCTCAAAGTAGATCATAGATTCATAGCTCAAAACATGCTTAAACAATCACACTTTAATGAAATCCCAACATAGTTCATAGTCAAATGTATAGTAAGTAAGACCCATAAGTGAATCGACTTATAAATATGAAATTAATGTAGAAAGAAAGCTTAGGAACCATAGGTGAAAGGACCCAATGATTGAAACCCACATACCTTAGACCTTGATTTTCTTAAATTGAGTTGGGAAAGAATGGTAGCTTGGAATGGGGTCTTGAAATTCATAGCTTGTTTTTTAGTCTCCTTGAATTTGTATTGGGGATTATATAGAGGCTCTTGAGAGAATTTGAGAATTTATTCGAGATGATATTAATGAATTTGATCCTTTCAAATAGGGTTTAGGTCTTTGGGGGAGTTTAAGAAATCATTAGAAGTCTAAAAGGATCATTAGAATAAATAAAATTTACGTAAATGTCATTAGTGAAACGGAGGAAATATTGACCAAGTGATGCCTCACTGAGGGCTACACGGGTCATATGGCACTCCACGGGTCGTGTGGAGTGCCCATGAGGTGAGACTTAGCCAAAACAATAGAATTGGATACTTGGGAAAAAGTTAATGTCATCGTCACTTTGACGGGGCACTTTCACGAGTCGTATGGTGTTATACGGTCTACATAGTGGACCTTCCAACTTTACTAAGAGAAAAAAGTTGCATTCCACCCCATGCCCAAGGCTCATAAGTCGCCTGACCTGCCACAACCCGTCAAAGATGTCTGTGGCACCACACTTAGTCAAAACTCCTCTCTTGCTCACTCTTCTTCACTTGCACCCACTCCACAACCAACCACACAATTAGTGGCCAGCCATATGGCCTACTTTACTAGCTGTATCATATGCCTTAGGCCACAAATGGCTTTTTCCATCCCCAAATAGTTCACACGACCCGTCTAAGGCTTCATTGGTCATCAAAGTGCCCGTGTGACATCATTACATGGTAGGGTCTTATTAAATTAGTTATAACTCCTTCATACGACCTCAGAAATCAAGTGTGTTGAAAAACTAACTGAAAGGGTTTCATTTGATATGTCGTAGGGAATCTAGTTCCAAGTATGCTAAAAGTTATACTTGTTTAAAGTTGACCCTTGCATAAACCAACACCCAAAACTCAACTCATAGGGAAGTCTTTAACTCGTCTAAGTACTAGAAGTCTCCCATGACCATTATACACTCCAAACCTAACTAAATGAGGCTTGTAACATGAGTACATAGAAGCATAAAGTAATAGGGTATTACACCTAGTGCCATGTACATCATGTTGATTCCCATTCATGTTGAGTTTTGAGGATGAGAAGCGATGAATTCTTTCATTAGTCTTGATCTTACTCCATGAATCCAAGAGTTTACTATCCTATGTTGAAGGATACATGACCTGAGTTTTATACTAGGTATAGTTCTGTGAACTCAGAATGAGTCTTAATAGATAAGATAGATTGTAATCTATGAATGTTCCCAGATAAGATTTCTTAATTGGATTGTGCTAATGATCTTTCATTCCAAGCGCTTTGAGTAATCCAGCTTTCCAGTCTTGATAGAAGTATTGACGATAGTAGGCGAGTTGTGGGTGATGGGAGAGAATGAGTGATCCTAAATTATGATAATTCAGTTGGGTTCCTATCTTTGAGTTGATGTTCCTTATGAGCCTCTGCGCACTTGAGTATGTAAGTCCTTCACAGTATTCGTGCCTAATAATGATGTTGGGGATAAAGTTTAAACTCTAGATACTGTGTCGAAGTCTATCCTTGAGAATATGTATTCAAATATTTGATTATTTGAGTTCTTGATAGTATTCATGCTTATTTTACATGGAGAGGTAGTAGTTTGAGGTTTCGCTAAAGAAGAAAATGATGAGTTCCTCCAGGTTCAAATAGTGATGCTGGTGGTAGTAGATTGAGGGTGAGCGTAGATGAGGAAGAGTGAGTATATCCTTATTATGATATTAGTGTTAAACTTGTATCCTATAGGGATAAAGATATGAAGGAGGAGAGAGATAAAACCTTATGATGAGTAGTAGATAGGTAAGAGTATGTTGGTGTGACTCTGAGTGAGAACTCATTGAATGGAGGAAGTAGAAGTGCTAAGTAGGTTTAAAAATTCTAAGGTATAATTGAAGCGATTAGAGTGATAGGCTTGAATTTGTGGTTGTTATTATGCAAGTATCAATGATGGACTAGTGAAGACTTCATAATAAAGGCTGGAGGAAGAGTAGTGAAGTAGTAAAGAGGACTAGTGATCTTTTGATGGAAGCCCCTGTGGAAGTTTTGAGCTAAATATTGAGGATTAGCTTTGTAGGAATATGATCATCTTGTGAATAACACCTTGAGGCTCAGAAGTAAGCTTGAATGAAATAATAGGATGTAGATAGGTAGAGAGTTGAGTAAGAGCTATAACCTTAAGTTAAGGGAGTAGAGTGCCATGAAAGGAGTATAATTGAGATGAGGTGCTAAGCTTGAGTGGGTACCTAGATTCTTATGTATCGATGGTCCCATTCTCCATTAGAGTTGATGGCTTCCTTCCTGAGTTTGAAATACTGATTGTCGAGGTGTTCAAATAATTCAAATTGATTGAGTTGCGACGTTCCATTCGTGCTTGATGGTGAAAATGTCTAAAAGAGTATCTCTATGTTTGATCGAAACTAATTTGTCTATTCTGAGTGACTTGTGATTGTTTAGATTAGTTGATTGAGTAATGAAAGGAGTCTAGATTGTTATTAGTGCCTAACGATAAGAATGTTGAAGGTAATATTCTTATCCTTAACTAAATTAATTGTCTTTCTTTGAGTGGGTTGTCTATTCTTGAGTCTGAATAGGGATTTTTGATAGTGATGAGGAGTCGAAAGTTTGATTGACTGATGGGAGTGTCAAGATGAATTCTGAGTCTATCCTCCTTTACTCATCATTCGAGGACGAATGATCCCAAGGGAAAATAATGTAATACCCTGTGAAATTTTTAAAATACCCCTAGAATGGAATCATGCACATAATGCATCTTCTCAAACTCTAAAAGAAAATCTGAGACCGAATTTGCGATCAGCATGAAAAATTGAGTTGGAAACTAGCCTCGTTTTAATTTTAGAGCTACTAAATCAAAAAATAATTTTTTGATCAAAAATGAAAAACAGTGGTTGTGCGCACCCAAGGCATGACGCGCCTGGGACGCAGATATGCCTTATTTTTTTTATTTTTCTTTAAGGTGCAGTCCAGTCAATTTCTAACCCCTTCTAAGTTCAATAAATGAATATAAGAAATCCTTTACATCAAGTCAAGTCCAAAAGATTTCAACCAACTAAGTTTTCGTATGAGTAGATAGAAGGGTCAACTTCAAATGTCCATATCTCCTAAAGTATAATAAGTGAGATGACCCATAATATATCAAATCGAAGATATTTGAATTAGCTTTTCAAG
>JAOTQJ010110368.1:0-43844 GCA_025642045.1 Solanum sejunctum | reverse complement strand
CTATGTCATTCATATGCATTCATGTTTAAGTTGGCAAAATTATGATGATTTTACACTTATGTTGAGATTTTGAAAATGGTATTTTAAATGTAATATTGTATTCTTGTTGGGACTGATTTGTTTATGATCATTCGGGGATGAATATTCCCAAGGGGGAGATATTGAAAAGACCCCAAAATGTGCCCAAAAATGTGCCTCTAAATGTCGTGAATATTAAATTCCATATATCTCAAAATCCATGTGCAATTTTGAATATCCGACTTCATATTCTTGTTCAAGGGTTAAAATTAGCTACAAAAGGGTCTAACCCCGATTTAAGAGCAAAAGATTAGCAATTATGACATTTCAAGGTGCGATTTACGATGAACATTCCGTATCGCACACCATTACAAAAGTGTGCCTATTTTTTTGACTTCGGTCCAGGATTCTAAGTCTTGGGCCTAAGTGTTCCGAAACATGTTTTTCTCTATACTTATCTATATTTCACTCTCATATCATCCTAAACATTCTCCAGCACACACCCAAACACTTAGACATATTTTTCACTCCTAAATTCAAGTGTCAAAACATTTATCCCGAACTAAGGATTTCCTTCAAGCTTCAAGCCTCCATTTTCAATCATCACCAAGAGTTTCTCTAACGCTAAGGTTTGTTAGTTCCAAAAATTGGGTCCTTTCACCCATGGTGACCTTATCTTCTTTTTAGTCATTTGTATAATTTAAAGTTGATTTTACAAATAGGTTTACTAGTACGAACATGTCTATGAATCATGTTAAATCTATGTGAAGTGGTGACTGTTTTGCTATGTTTTGAGCTATAAATCTTAGATCTATTGTAAGATTTGATGAGGGGTTTTGATATATATTGCTTGAGGGTGTTGCAAGATGTTCATTGATTGTTTTACAATGGAGTTTTTGCATGATTTTATTGCTATATTTAATGGTTTTATACTAGCATAACAAACCCGCCAAGTGATTGATAAAATGTCCTGTTATGGTTTCTTGAGGAATTGAATCTCCAAAGCATGAGATATGGTATGAATGACTATATGATGATGAAATGAGCTTATGTTTATGATATGTTCTATATATATAGTTTCATTAAAAAGTTGAATAGTGGAATTAATGACTTTATTGTTGTTGCATTACACCATGCAAGAGCCCGGATAACCTTGTCGGGGGGGAGGGGGTGTTTAGTACCTTGATAGCCAATCAAGGAGCTAGTGCCTTCATAACTTAGATGGAGGTTTGTACTCATAAACCTTGATATGGGTTTGTACCTTACCACTAGGGTGATGGGGTAGCATCATTATCAACCTAGATAGTAGTTTGTACTCATCAACCTTGTGAAGGGTTTGTACCTTACTACCAGGGTAATGGGGTGACATCATTATCAACCTACCAAGGGGTTTATACTTTTGAAATCTAGTTTGGACTCTTCTACACATATGATATCCTATATGAGCATGAGTTACTTGAGCATGTTTTACTTATGTATTGATCATACATGCCATGTTATTATATTAGGCCAGTTCCTTCTTGTTCTGCATTTTGATTATAATTCCCATCTCTTGTTACATGGAATCCTGCATACTTAGTACATTCAAACGTACCAACACATACTCTTTCCTACATGATATCACCATGTAGGAAGCGAAGTCCAAACTGATCATGTTCCTCCTTCACGTGGCTAGTTCGGTACTACTCAAGCTAGTTGTTGAGTCCTCCACTTCAGGGACCTTAGTATTTGTTTCTGTTATTATATATTGAGACACTCTTCTTTATTTTCTATTTTATCTATGAGGGTGAGCCCGATTGCTTTGTCTTGGCCCCCACTCTTATCTAAGTATTGGAGTTGTTTGTTGGACATGTTATGTATCTATGATAGGAGCTTTGTTTCTTTGTCTCTTGATTATGATGTTATGCATGCTTTGCCCTTAGACCTTTTGCCCCTATTCTTACTCTTTATGTCTTTTATATGCTTCCATGACCAATGATGTGTAATGATAAGTGAAAAGGCTTGTTTGGGGTTCCTTCGGGTTTCCCATTCGTCATGTCACTACTAGGCACTAGGCTTGGGTAGTTACATCAAGGTAGGGTTTTAAAGACCCTATTCATGAAACCCATAAAATAGCTGGTGCATTAGTCAAAAAAACAACTCCACCATGACTAAAAATGCTTACTCCTAGTCCTCAGTTGGGGACAAAACTCAAACCAAAGATCAATCTTAAGAAGAGACTAACCCATTGTAGTTGACCAAATGTATCATCTATCCTTAACTATCATGTTATGGATTCTACACTAATTTGAAGCATGATACATATGTAGACAAACAACTCGAAGACCTCCAACCCATCAAGCCAAGTGCCACCATGATCACAAGACAACACTTCATGCAATAAGAACATGGGGCAATCCTTATAAACCTTTATAGCAACAATAGGCTTACCAATGGGGTAAACACCTAAGAGGTGGCCTAGAAATACAGGACACACATGAATCTTACTAGAAACAAAAGGAAACTTGGAAGAAATATTGTATCCCGGATCTATCAAAACATGCATATCAAATAAAAAACATTTAACATACTGGTAGCAACATTGGGTACCTCATCCCCTCCTTGCCTCCCTTGAAGAGCATAGAACTAATTATGTCGTAGAGCACCACCTTAGTCACCTTGAGCTTCTTAAGGACCACCATATCCACCCTTGGGTTGGTTATGAGGACAACCACTAACTGTGTGACCACATCAACCACAACTAAAGCAAGCATTAGACTTCTTCAAACATGGGCCACCATGGCCTTTCCCACATTTCTGGGATCGAGGCTTTGTCACCCCCTTAATACCTCCTTGGAATCATTGATTTGGCACCCTATCACTGTCAAACTTATCGTTGGAAGCATTGGGTGACTCAGGGCCTTGGAACTTGTGGCCTTGAGGAAATCGGCCACCCTTGGAACCTTGGAATCCACCTTCAAACTAAACCCTCTTAGACTCACCAACTCGTTTCTTCCTAAGATTCTCTTTCTCTATTTATTTGGCATATGTCATGAGGCAAGACAAATCCATATCACTATTCAACATGGCGGCACAACACTCCTCATTCACCAAATCGGATACACCCATCACAAACTTGTTCGTCCTAGACCTTGGGTCGGCTACCAATTATGGAGCATATTTGGAGAGTTGGTTAACCTTAAGGGTATACTCCCTCACACTCACGTAGCCTTGCTTTAAATTCATAAATTCCATCAATTTGGCCTCTCTTATCTCAAAAAGGAAGAACCGATTGAGAAATGACACCTTAAATTCCTCCAAAGCATCACATTGTTGTTCCCCTTCTCTGTTTTCCATTGGGTATACCATATTTGAGCCACCCCCTTGAGCTGGTAAGACACCAAATCTTCTGTCTCCTCCAATCTAACCCCCATAATAGCCAATACATTTTATACCTCATCAATAAATTCTTCAGGGTTCTCATCTGCTTTAGACATATAAAACTTCGGTGGGTTCACCCTAGTGAGGGGTTTGGGCCCCTTGATTGATTTCAGTGGTCATGGCATAGGTAACCATGCTGATAGAATCTAGGAATTCCTCATAAGCTACTCCCCCATCTTGAGGAGCTTGAGGAGTAGGAGGAGTCAGTTGCTCCTTAGTTGTACGGGCTTTTCTTCCTCTTTGAAATGGCATGATGTGGAATAGCAAAGAAGCTTTGTTAAGGGATAACCTTATCTTATCTTATATAGATGACATAGACCATTAAGAAGGAAAATGAAATGACCCCTTAAAATATGGTGCCTAAAAATGTGCCCTAGAAGTTTCAAAAATTATAATTTTTATATATCTCAAAATTCGTGCACGATATCGACAATTCAGCTTTATATTCTTTGTTAGGGGGTCATTTTGAGTGGAAAATGGGTCTGACCTTGATTTAGGAGCAAACAATTAGCAATTTCAATTTTTATAATTTTGCTTACTAGTGTCTGTCCGATATCATTCCACAACGCGCCTCTATCGTGGATATGTGTAAATTCTTCCTTTGTGACAAGTCCGCATGGCGGACTAGATGTGGACTTGTATAACTTCTTTGTAGTTATTTTTCTTATTGTCCAAGGCTTTTAAGTCTTTGGCATAATTGTCCCCAAACGTGAATATGCCTTCTTAGATCATTCTAAAAATTCCCCAATACTCACTCAAATGCTTAGCTAATATTTCACCTCCTAAATTCAAGTCTCAAAACCCTTTATGGATCTTAAGGACCGCACTCAAGCTTCAAGTCTCCATCTTCATTCTTCATTAAGTTCATCTCTAAAGCTAAGGTATGTGGGTTTCTTTCATAAATATCTTACACCCATGATACCTAAGCTTTTTTAACTTAAACTTGCATGATTTAGAGATGATTCACTCATAGGTCATATTTGTTATGAAAATCACTGCACACTATGTTAAGGTTTATGAAATTCTGACTATTTTGTTATGTTTTGAGCTATGAAACCTTGGTCTATTGTAAGATATGATGAAGGGTTTTAATGTATGTTTCTTGAGGATGTTACCAAGTATTTGTTGAATGTTTTAAATTGAATTTTCTAGCATGATTTCACTCGTAAATTGCATGATTTTACACTAGCACTACACACCCTCTAAGTGTTTGCTAAAATGTTCGGTTATAGTTTCTTGACAAATTGAAGGTCCTATACATATCTTATAAGTTGAATAACTATATGATGAAGAAATGAGTATGGAATGATGATGAAAGGGAATGCATTTATATGATGATGCAAGGAGTGTATATATATGATATTATCTCTCAGTGTTAGGGATGACCAAGCCTAGCTAAGGGGGTTGTAGGCCTTGTTAAGCTTCTTGTTGTTTTCCCATCTAATAGACCAAGTCTAACCAAAGGAAGGTTGACAGGGACAATACATAACAATTAGTTAGCACACCATGGTGGCTAACCAAGCACCATGGTGAAGTTTGACTTCACCTTCACAAGAGGGCTGGAAGAACCTAAGCTACCGTCCTGCATGCAATTCACTGATCAAAGTCATTTTACTTAGGGTAATTGAGTTAACGAGCCATAGGGAACAAAATTCCCAGGTTTCCCCCAAAATTGTTTTTTTTTTTGAATTTTAATTAGTGTTTAATTTTATTGTCTTTAAATCACAACAAAACCCCATCATCTAGTGATTGTAGGTATAGATACTAGGAATGATTAGTAGTGAAATCTAATAGTCAAGCCATGTATTCCCTGGGTATTTGGCCCTAACCTTGGCTAGGTTAATTACCGATAGCAACTATTTTTTTATTGGAGCATGACCATCGCCATAAAATTATGGCACCGCCGGGGAATATAGCTAGTTTTTGACTTGAATTCACTATTAGTTAGTTCTAGTATTTATTTCTAGAGTCTATTGTACATTATGTTTGTTTGTTTTTTGTTTGTTGATTTCTTTCCTAGGGTGTACTAGGTTGTCGGCCCATCACAAGAAGCCAAGACAATCCCTTAGCTCCATAAAATTTGGAGATCCATCGACTACCAAGAAGGCTGGCTCAAGTGAATGAGGACATTGAGGTTGAGTAGGATATGCATGTGAATGAGGAAGACTTAAAAAGAGAGGAGAGTCCATAATCAAGGGTTAACCGACCAGGACTTTGAGATTTAAATGCAAATGCTTATGGTTGGAACCAATACTGATTAAACACTATGGTGATGGATGTTACTGGTTCTATAGTACTGTCGCCTATACTTGCAGATTCTAAGTTTGTTGTATCAAGTGGATTGCTCCAGATGCTCCAATACCATGGCCTATTCACAGGGATACCATCAGAGGATCCCCACTGTCATCTCCAAAATGTCATCGTCATGTGCAAAAGTGTCATGGGGACTCAAAATATTTCTATTGACGCTATTGGATTGAGGGTGCTCCTATTGTCACTGACTAATAATCCAACTATATGGTTGTCTAAACTTCCTTTAGGTACCATCATGATTTGGGCTTAACCGTAGAGAGTGCTCCTAGAAAGATATTTCCCAAGGTTGAAGAAGTTGAAGCTTAAGGAAAAAATTAACATCTTCGAGCAATTGCCTAGAGAATCTCTTAGCACTACATGGGAGAGATTCACCAAATGCTTGAGGATGGTCCCTAATCATAAAATTGTTGATGATGGTTTGGTCAAGATCTTCTATAGAGCAACTTATGTTAATAGCAAATCTTGAACCAACACAATCATGGGAAGTGTTTTTCTTGATCAATTGTATGAGCTAGTAGCGGAAAGAATTTAGGAAGTGTTGAAGACCAACAGAACATGGGGTCAGAGTGAGCATGGTAATACAAAAAGTTCTTGTATGGTTACCACAAATAGTGAGCAAGCAAAAGTGAATGAAGAGATTATGGAGCAACGTGCTCAACTTTGTACGAGCATTGATTTGTTTTTGGAGCAAAACCAAGATAGTGTGAAGCTAATAGATCACCACCCCCCAATTACTCCTGTGTATGATGCTCAATTCTTTGATGAGGATACTTGTTATGTAATCAACCAAGCGACGAGTTTTTGGTATAGCCCCCAAGGGTCCAACTCAGACTATTGGAGGCAAGGTTCTATGAATCAAGGTCAGAATATTAACCGCGAAGGGAAGTACAGAGATAATAGGGGTGGATATTATGAACGAGAGAGAGAGAGAGAGGAAAAGATAAAGAATGGGGGAGAAGAGAAGGTTACAGAAGCGGTCTTTATGTACCACCACACAATAATGATGTCGGATAAAACAATTCTAGGATAGAAGATATGTTTGAAAAGTTGTTGAAGTGAGAAGCTCATCAAGATAAGACTCTAAAGCTAATGAAAGCAACTTGAGTAACCGTTTGGGCAAGTTTCTTCACAATTGAACCAACACAAAAAGGGCACCCCAACAAGAAATACAGTTCAGAATCCTAAAAATGAAGGGCATTGCATGGCGGTGATGACTCAGAGTGGCAAAAACATAATTGATCCCCCTATGCAGGTTATTATGGATGAAGTCATTGAGAAGGGTCTTGGTGGTGAAGTTGAAGTTGAGAGAGAAGATCCGAAGGGTGTTGGGATACAACAAGAAGAGATAAGAGAGCATTAAAAAGTAAAATCCATCCTAAAACCTCCTACATTGTTCCCTCAAATGCTTAAGAAGAAGCAAGAGGAGTCGTAAATTCAAACACTTCCTATCAATGTTGAAGAAACTCTCCATCAACACCCCTCTCCTAGAAGCATTGGAGAAAATGCCCGGATATTCTAAATATATGAAGGATTTAGTCACCAAGAAATGCACTTTGAGCCAAGAGTTCACATAAGAACTCCAACAATGTAGTGCGATTATAACTAAATCCTTGCTCAAAAGTAAGAGGAACCCAGGGCATTCACTATCCTTACACTATTGGTGACGTTGAATTTGCAAGAGCACTATGTGACTTAGGAGCAAGCATTAATTTAATTCCTCTTGCCATATTAAAAACGTTTGTCCTCTGTACTCCTATCCCATGATGAATGAAGTTGCTTATGGTAGATCAACCATTAAAAGTCCAGAGGGAATCATTTTGGATGTGCTTGTTAAAGTTGATAAGTTCATCTTTCTGGCAGATTTTGTGATCGTAGATTGTGCCCATCATTTTGGGGAAACCTTTTCTATCCACTGGGAGAGCACTTATGGATATGGATTCAGGTCTGTTGCGGTTCAAGGATAATAATATTGAAGTTGTGATTGATATTCATCAATCCATGAAACACCCAAATGAATGCAAAAGTGAGGTGTGGACACTCGATAATAGTTGACAAAAGAAGACGACAGAGTTGGGCCATGACGTTAAACAAGGCACTTCTTGGGAGACAACCTAAGTATTTTGCTAATTATTTGTTTGATTAAGAGCTAAAGTAGTAGTAGTAGTTTGATCTAAATTTATAAACAATGATGCAATTGTAATAATTTTGAGGATTTGTACGCTTTGAGATTTGGTTTGCAGGTGAGAAGGAAAGGAGAAAAGATTTTAAAAAAATTGGACTTGGAGTAGCTTCTATGAGCATTCCTACAAGTCGTAGTCTTTACTAGAACTCGTAATCATTCCTTATAGGGGAAGACAGTAAGTATCTGAAGTTTGCACATACACTATGAGCCAACCTTACGATTCCTAGGATCCCTTATGAGTCATAAGTGGGGTTCATAGTGCCCAGGTATGATTCCTAAAATTTTAGTAAGTTTTAGGCTTGGTATGAGACTATGACCTACAAGTCGTAGGATGACCTATGACTTTTAGTCGAGGTTCTCGTAGCCCGATCTGCAAATTTTTAGAACTCAACCTAGTTAGCTCATATAAGGGGCCAAAATAAAATTTGACCGCTATTCCCAATCCCAAGCACTAATTAGGTGATGGAAAACCAAAACTCTATTCCTATTATCTTTTTTGGTGGAAATCTTGACCACCCTACATCATTTTCTGGTAAATATTCCAGCAAGGTTACCAAATTCTAGGGTTTTGTCTTGATTTTCAATTTTATTCACTTTGGTTCACCTATACAATCAAATTATAAGCTCTTCAGTTACATTTCTCTATTTTTGTTGATGAGTTTGTTCCCTACATGAGTATAGGTTTGGTTTGACTAGGCTTAAGTATGCCAAACATTGATTTTTCAGCTAAACTTATAATCTAGGGTTTATAGGCTTTGAAATAGATTAAGTTATAAATTGAATCTTGTTGAGATTCCTGAATGGATGATTGTGAGCATGAAATTGGTAAATTTGTGATTTGTATTGCATTGTTGCTGTGGGAGTTGAAATGTAGGTAGTATGGGTGTTATTGCCTATGTTTGAACACATGGATTGTGATTGAATCATTGTAAATGGTTATTGCACTCATTTGGAATGTGTTTGGTTGTCAATTGTTAGTTTGTAATGTATTTTATGTTTGGTGGGATTGATGAATTGTAAAATTATCATTAACTCATAGGGATAATGGTCATTTTGAACTACTAATGATAGGTTGGAATTGAATATGTGTCATTTATTCTTGCTTTGATCCTATTTACTTGAATGAGTTGAAATTTGGTGATATATTTGTGCTTTGAGTGGGAAATAGATAGGAATTGCAGGTGGCTTCTGTGATACATTATGAGGCACTCCTACGACTTTTAAGTTCCTATACGAGTCATAGTGTTCCCTAGTAGCAACCAGCAGTCACATGTGATTCCTTCATATTTCTCATATGAGACCCACATACGACTCACAGTACTTGCTACAACTCACAGTGTGGGTCTCATAAACTCAGCTAAGTTTTAAAATGTTTTTGAAACTATGTATGAGATCAAAAGTATGACTCATAGGTCATCCTACCAATCATAACTGCATCTCATATCTATGATCAGAAAGTATTTTTAAAGGCATAACTAGTTCTACAAGGCCAGTACATTACGAGTCATTACTGCACTCGTACCTGCATATCTATAGTTGTATGAGTACATAGTTAATTTTTATTTGTATTTGTTTCCTAATCTTTGCTTTGTATTTCAATGAATCAAATGTCTTGGATTAACAGGTTGCTTTGTGGGTTGTTTGCAGACAAAATGCCTCCAAAATACAAATGGGCTATTCAAGCTCTTCAACGGAGGCTGCAGGTGAATCATTCGATACCGTGGGCTCTATAGAAGTGTATAGAGTCAGGCTAGACCCGAAGGCCAATAGATCTCAGACTCATTCACTTGCAGCACAGACGCCCATGGAAGTGAGTAGTTCCTCCCAGTTTGAATAGGAGAAACAACAGGGCAGCAAGGAAGGGTTAGATAGTAGCTTGCCACAAATGACCCCCTCATATTCCGGCTCAGAGTCTGAGTCAAAAAGCACCTCCCACACCCAGCAAGAGGAGGTCCACTCCTAACAACCAGCTGATAGCAGATGGTGAGCCCCTTGAATGATAGAAATATATGACTGGCATTTGGAGCCAAAAGGACAAGGCAAAATGATTTGCTTATTTCATGAGGAGTCTTGGTTGAATGCCTCTAGTCTAGATAGAGTGACTGGATTGGATGCTAGGTTAGATAATCATGGGCTACATTAGAACACACAATAATTGAGCAAATATGCCACTTAAGTAGTCCATGAAATCTAGGTGGCATATCTTACTACACTCTGCTGGGAGTTGCCAAAGAACAAAAGGCCAATCGAGCAGCCTAGGCTATGGATGGTGATAGTCTGAGGGAGGAGAGTGGATATGTTATAGGAGACTATTATACCAGTTCAGTTTGGGATCATTTGTAGAGTGTATCAGTCCACCACCGAGTATGATAGCTGTATCGATAAAATGAGAAGAGTAGTGATTGGGAACAATATCTGGGTCAGGATAAAGTTTCTACAGTGGATCGCTAGTCAAATTTGCGAGAAGGTGTAGAACCAACATGGGTCACAAGCCACGCAGATCCCATAGTTAAACAAAACCTATCATTTCTGGCCAAGTTTTGGGGGTCCATTATCTGATGGCATATTAGGCCAACCTTCACGAATAATGTGATAGATCTTGCGAGAACAGTCTTGTTGTTCGGCACCTAGCTGGCTATGCTATAGATTGGGCCAAGATAATTTCGGAGCAGATTCATAAAGCTGCATCTCAAATGAGAACCTCACTGTCAGTTCTAGTTCTGATCCATCAACTATGCAGTGCAGTAGTTGTTCCTATCGATCCTTACTGAGGCCCTCATATTGAGGATACATGCACTACAGATCCCAACTTATTCAAAGATGATGAGAATCTAGTGGCCTTACCATGACCAGCTCCTCCAGTTATCCCAGAGCCATTTTTGGTCGAGCCACTAGTTCCAGGTTCACCTCTAACTCTTACAAGTACTTCTCTGGCTAGTACAAAGCCTGTATTGATAGTCAAGATCTCGTCTACACCATCTACCATCACCCTAACACCAGTAACAGCCACATTGTAGGTTGACACTATTTTCTCTGTTGTTTCCTTTCAAGCTTTATTACACAGGTTGGCTATAATATAGAGTAGGCTATAAGAGTTATCAGTATAGGTCCGATCGATGATTGATTGGACTATTCGAGATGCCAAGGAGAGGATGAGGGCATTTGCTCAAAATTTAGTTGATGATAGAGTCCGAGCAGTTGATGCATGGGTCGATGTGTTCAAGGCTAGAGTTCAAAAAAGGCTTGATGGAGCTAGGCTGGCCAATGCGAGTAAGGTTTCTGAGGAGTTGTCCAAATTCAAGGCCAACTTATTACAGATGTTGGTAGCTTATATTCTAGCCCTAGAGGTAGCACCGATAGATGATGAGGTATTTGATTGGCTCACCAACGATTTGGATACCCATGGGAAGAGGGCTCTAGAGCACAATGACCTAGAGCCAACCCCAAAGAAGTAGTAGAAGGAGAAAGATCCCATACCTAAGGAGGTGGTATAGGAGTCACTTTTATTAGCGGCTATTCAGAGAGACTAAGCAAAGCGCACCACACCTGAAGAGGGTTCTTTTGGCACTATAGCTGAGGAGGAGAGACAACCCTAAGACCCCACATATCATCAAGAGACCGATGCTTCATGCACCCAAATGTTTGACTCCTTATAACCCAGTTCTTATCTTGACATTTTGGATACTTTATTCTCTTTTTAGACAATTTTGTTATTATGTTGGTTTTTGATTTTGTTTTAAACATGTTAATATGGATGTTATTTTTACTTCTACTTTGTAAGTTTATATTTGGACTTTTAATGAATTTATGAATATATATTTCTATATAATTTCTTTTTCTTTGTGTTGTTACTTTGAGGACAAAGTATCCTATTTTGGTGCGTTGGTGGAAGTTATGGATTAAAGTGATGTCTGAGTAGCCTTAAGTCCATAACTTCTCCTACTTTTGATCCCAAGGTTTTCTTGTCATGCTTCTTTTTCCTTGTGGATGTTTATTTTCCTATTGACCCAACATATTTAGGTAGTATATATAATTGGTAAATTCATAGTATTATTATCTTTTGGCATATATATATATTTCTTAGATTTTCTTTAAGCTTTTGATGCAAAAATTTGGTACCATCAAAATTTTTGAAGTTATGAGTATTGAGGCATTCATACATTTGTGATGCAATGTTTGTTTTGATATTTTGAAGGTAAACTAAGACTAAAAGCATGAACTGTGAGTCTATACTTGATTGTTGATGCAATTGCCATGTGTGTTGTGAGCTTATTTTGCTGCATTCATGCATCTGGTATGGACTTAGAACTTGCCTTGTTACTCTAAAGTTTGTTTGGTGATGTGGTAGATATGGAAAGGATCTTAGACCTTTGTTCTTTGAGTGAAACCACTTTTTGCCTTAAATAACCCACCAGTTAAGTGAGAGAATCCCTTTTTCCAAATTTTTGATCTTATCATGTACTCATTCTTTCTTGACACCTTGATAGCTTAATCTTGTCTAATGAAATACCTTGATATTAGACCTTGTCTATCCTTGAACATGTGCACCTTGATTAAGGCCAAATGCCTAAGTACAGGGTGGCTACAGTTGGTGGCCCTGGTTTGAGGCATAGATATTGTGTACTTCGCTTGAGGCAAAAAGCCTAACTTGAGGGTGGGCATTATTTTGGTAAAGCAAAAATGGTAAGGTGGTTAGTTGGGAAATCAAGAAAGAAATGAAAAGGCCTGAATCGAGGGAAGAGAAAAGAAGAATAGTGCCTTTAATTGAGAAAAAAAGTAGCAAAAATGAGTTTGAAATCAAGGAACAGTTGAAAAAAAGAAAGAAACCACTCTAGAAAAGTTCAAAGCAAGTGAACAAGGAGGGATTAATGAAAAAAGGGTTGGACTAAGAACACAAAAAGTGTTGGTAAACATGATTCAAGGATGGCTTGTAGTCACTACTTGCCCAAAATACTGCACCAAAGCACTTTGAGCCTATGTTACAAGCCTTTAAGTCCTAAACTGATCTAACTCCGCTTTATCACAAAGCCAGAAAAATGAGTATAAGGGCAAGTATGGTGTTAGTCATTGTGCATGAATTTTAATTGTGAGAGAGAATATTTCCTCAATCCCTACTTTCTGAATGTTCTGAAGTGAATATAAGGGACTTCTTTCTGGTGAGGGAATTTGCACTACTTGAGTAGCATATCACTATATCGGTGATTATGGATGGTTGATATTCCTTAATTTGTGAAAGTTGGATTGTCAGGTATTTCATGATGGTATAGTTTGCTCAATAAATTGGCAATCCTTTTTTGAAAATAGTAGTTGAGTACCTGAATCAAATGAGATATTCTATATATGATTGATATAGCTGCTATGTACTTCTCTTTGTCTATGTTAATTGAGTTGTTTCTTGAGGACAAGCAACAATTCTAATTGAAAATGTTGATGTGCTATCAAATTACAACACATTTGATGCCTGAAACAAGGGATTTAGTGAGTTCATACAATGACTTTTTAGTGTTTTGATATGTTCTTGTGTTAATCTTGCAGAAAAATTAGCTTGGCATGATTTGGAAGAAAAGTTGTTGATTTTGCTGAAGCATAGGTCAAACGAGCCCTCCTATGAGTCGTAGCTCACACTAGGAGTCGTAGGTTATGTTGTAGCAGGAATCAGAAATCAGTCAAGTAAAGGTCAACCCTACGAGCCCAGCTTACGAGTCGTAAGACACACTACTACTCATATAGGTGGACTCATAGAAAGAATCAGAGATCTAAATTGTTAGACCAAAAACTAAAGACCAATACTATGAGACCAATATATATGTCATAGCTAGAGTAACGAGTCATACCTATGGGTCATACTAGTTGAGTCTAAGATGCCAAGAACCTGAGGCGAAATTTATCAAGTGCTAGCTATCTTTTCTGCATAATTCCTAGGGTTATTTTATAAATACCATAAATAGTTTAAGTTAGGTTTTTGAAAGGAAGCCGAACAGTAGACAATTCTCTATTATTTTGAAGCTTTTCTTATATTTTCAAGGAAGATTCTTGTTTTCTTTGGGAAACCTATTTTGGGGATTGTAAATCTTACTTTGTACTCATTGTTGATCAATTAAGCTTAGGGGTTTGCAACTTGTTATGCTTATCTTCTCCATTGTTATTGGTGAAACTCTCAACTATGATTATTATGTGCACTTTTGTGTGTTTTATCTTACCTATGAGTAGCTAAACACCAACAATTTGGGGTTGTGGGAACCATGGGTATTTGACTTGAGATGCCCTAGGTTTTGTGCATGTTTATGATTAGGGTTTTGCATATGTTTTTTATTTCACTTCATGATTAATGTTGTTTAGTGGTGGACAACACCAAACCCTATCTACTGTCACGATCCCAACCAAAGTAATGATGAATAGGATAATTTAAGTAGATGACAGGATTTGGTTGATGTTTTCCCATCTAATTGGCCAAATATGACCAAGGGGAGGTTGACTGGGACAGTAGGTAATGTTAGTTGGCAAACCATGGTAGCTGACCAAGCACCATGGTGAAATTTGACCTTCACCTTCACAAGAAGGATGGAAGAACCTAAGTTATCATCCTGTATGCAATTCACTGATCAAAGTTATGTTACCTAGGGTAATTGAGTCAACGAGCCATGGGGAATAGAATTCCCAAGCTACCCCTAAAATTGAGTTTTTTTTCGAATTTTAATAAGTGTTCATTTTTAGTGTCTTTGAATCACAACAAACCCTCCCCCCATCTATAGATTGTAATTATAGATACTAGGAATTCTTAATAGTGAAATATTATAGTCAAGCCCTGTATTCACTATGGATTTGACCTTAACCTCGGTTAGGTTAATTACTAATAGCTACCACTTTTTTATTGGAGCGTGAGCATCACCAGGCCTAGACATGACACGATTAATGGGGAACTCGAAGAGACCCTAAACAAGCCTCTTGGCATAACTTTACACATTCTTAGTCAAGGAAGCAATTAAATAACAATAAGACAATAGAAATAAGGGCAAAGGGACCAAGGGAGACTTTCATAACATAAAAATACAAGAGTCAAGAGAGTCAAAGCTCATAGCATCATTACATAACTTGTCAAACAATACCTCTAAACATATACTTTATTCAGGGGCCAAGACACTTTCCGAGTTTACCCTCATAATAGCAAATATTCAACATAAGGAGGTAACAAAAGAACAATAGTTGCATCGCTTCTATCCCTGAACTTGAGGACTCAGCAAAACTTATCTTCAAGATGTCAAACTAGACACATGGAGTAGGATAGTCAAAAGGAGCTCAGGTCCTTACATGGTAATATCATGTAGGCATAGAGTATGGGTTAGTACGCTGGAATGTACTAACTATGTAGGATGCAATGCAGCACGAGATAGACATCACAATCGAAATGTATAATTATAAGCAATAGATAAACATGATAACAATATAGCATACATGATCAATTCTTGAAGTAAAACATACTAATAAATCTTTCAAATTGCATAGAACATAGTAATACGTGTAAGAAGAGACTTAAATCGATATTACATAAAACCAAGCGAGGTACAACTTTGAATCTCAATATTACCCTATTCAGTAACAAGATGGTCTACTTTCCAAGGTAAACAATGCTTCAAACTTATGGGAATATTTCCCAATTTCATATGAAGTAGCCTTCCTTATGAGAACATGACCCAATTTTTGAATGGATTTCATTAAGAACTATACCTTAGGGGAACATGACCGAATTTCGGGAAGAACCTTAGGAGGAAGTGTACTAATTAGATCCACTAGTATTGCAAGGGTATAACATAGTCATATATGGCACATAGTTAATTGAAAGAGAGCAAACCCTCTATCCATCAGTGCTAGGCCTAATCCTATGATATAACCGAAATAATCATAACTTTAATAACTTATGAGGAACATAGAATCAAGATACGAGTAACTCTTAAACATCCTTGACCTCTAATGGTGAGCCCAAATTCAAAATATAAAAATAGATTATCATCAAACATTACCCTTGCATTGACATCAAAATGGTCATAAGAGGTATAGTCTTTAAAAAAGCTTAGCTTCATAGTTGAATAAGCATAGAGAATTTCATGAATCATTAAAATGTTTAATAGCCCATATTCATCATAAAGTAACTTGACTCATCGATCATACAATATATCTTCAATAACTTGAAAACCCTTGGAAAGGAATTTTATCAAGCACTTGGTGGGTGTGCAATGCTATTTCAAAATCATGCAATTCAAAAGTGAAATCATGCAAGAAAACATGACATTAATCAACCCACCAACACTTTGTAAAATCCTTAAACAATATATATTGAAACCCTTCATTAAATATCTAAAATAGATCATCGATTTGTAGCTCAAAATATGCTTAAACAATCACTCTTTTATGAAACTCCAATATAGTTCATAGTCAAATTCATAATAAGAAGACCCATAAGTAAACAACTTAGAAACATGTAATTTATGTGAAAAGGGATCTTGGGCACCATGGGTGAAATGACCCAATGGTTGAAACCCATATACCTCAACTTTGAAGAATTCTTTGATGAAAATCTGATTGACAACTTGAAGCTTGAGTGCATTCCATATGATTCGGAATTAGTTTTGGACACTTGAGTTTTAGTGAAATACTTGGCTAGGTGTTGGGAAGGGTTTTGGGGAAAATCTTGAATGGTGTGGTGTTGATAAATGACTATGTATAAGTGTTTTTATGCATTGGAAGGCTTAGGCCCAAGAATCTAAGACCTTAGACCAAATTTTATAAAACTGGCATAAAAATACACTAGTCTGCGCCCTAGCCGCGTTGAGTCAGGGGCACGGAACCTCACCAAAATTCACCAACTTCGCAAATTCTAAATTTGCTATAGTTGCTCTAAAATTGAGATTAGACCAATTTTCCACTCAAACTTTTACCTCAATCATGAATATTAAGTTAAATTTTTGATATCACACACGAATTTTGAGATATATGGAAATTATGATTATGGGCATTTTCGAGGCATATTTTCAGGCACTTTTTTGGGGTCATTTCATTTAAGTTACCCCAATCATGTTCATTACTCTTGAATTAAATAATTTTAAGCTTAAGTAAAAATACTCACCATTTTTAGACTAAGTTATGTGGCAAATTTCTTATGTGATGAAGACTAATGGTAAGAGATGTAATTTATGAATGTTACTGATGTTGAAGGGAAATTAAGTATATTATGAGTTCATGAGAATGTGATAAATGTTACGAATGATATGAAACACTTTATTTGATATTATGATGTGATGGTTTGATGAGCTATTTTTGATATTCAAATCTATAAATGTTGTGATACCATAACGCACTATGGAGTTGAGGATTGTATGAGATGAATTTCATGTACCCATGTCCATGTTTTGAAAGATGATATATACAATTATGATGTGTTGTTTAAGAATAATTGAAATTTATGATATTTACTATATGTCTTGAAGTACAATGTCTAAATAAAGAGAAATGAAGTCTTATGAGTCATTCAATGTGTAAGATGTTCATTCTCATACATCATTTCTCTAGTCTTGACATGTTACTTATTATGCATACATGCTCATGAAGGGAGTTGATTGAAGTTTCATGTGCAATTATGAAAATGTACTACTCGTGCTTTTAAAATAATTTCCATGACAAAGACTTTAAAAGTTGTATGAAACAATGTTTAATTTGCATTATTGTTTTAGTAGGGAGTTTACAGCTGTTACATTCTATCATGCCATCTCTACTTAAATTTGGGGACGATTATTCCCAAGGGGAGGGTATATTGAAACACACCGCTCAACGTAGCTCGAAATGACCCTATGATGTATTTTTTTAATATCTTAAAATCTTTGCAAAAGTTTGCAAATCTGACTTTATTTTCTTGTTTATAGGGAAAACTTCTACTGGGGAATGGGTGCCTACAAGGTATATTTTGTCATGCCAAAAAATAATTTTTTTGGTAAACCTTCGCAAAACAGTAGTTGTCCACGACCAAGCCGTGATGTGGACTTGGAGTGGACTAGTTCAAAAATTTCCTTTTTATTTAGGGGAAATTGGGTAATAACTGAATACCTAGATATATATGAAAATCTCTCATTCTTCAGTCGTTTTTAGTCCTAAAAACTCACCAAACACATCTCAAATTGCTTTCTAATCTTCACAAAATCCTCCATCCATTCCCAAGATTTTCAAGAAGTTTTGTTGGAATTCAAGAAAACTAAGTCAACCCCCAAGTTCTCTTTAACATTTTCTTCAAAAAACTCCAAGAATAAGGTATATGGGTCTTCATCCATTGGTCCTTTCACCCATGGAGCCCCAAAACCCTTTTTATCAAATTTTTTGATTATTATGACTAATTCTTTATGGGTATTTTCTATTTATAACTCCATTATATGAAAAACATTAGGATTTTTTTGATTCTTGATATATTGCTGCATGAGATCCTACAAATGATTGAGATTATGATATGTTTATGAAATTAAAGCTTTTTAAGCTATGGCCTCTTAAAAGACTTGAAAATAGTACGAATTTTGAAATGGTTTTCATGACATCCAAAGTGGGGTTTTGTAAGTATGTTGGTGATTGTTGGAAATGACTTTAAGTTACCCCTCTCATGTTCCTTACTCTTGAATTATATGATTTGAAGCTTAAATAAATATTTCCACTATGTTTGTACTAAGTTATGTGGCAAATTTCTTATCTGATGAAGGCTTATAGTAGAACATGCGTTTTTTGAATATTGTTGTTGTTGAATGAAAATTAATTATACTATGAGTCCATGAGAATATTATAAATGTTATGAATGATATGAAATACTTTATTTGATATTATGATGTGATGGTTTGACGATATAGTTTATGATATTCAAAGCTATAAATGTTGCGAATACCATGTCCATGTTTTGAAAGATCATATTTAAGGATTGTATGAGGTGAATTTCATGTTCCCATGTCCATGTTTTGAAAGATCATATGTATGATTGTGATAGGTTATTTAAGAATGATTAAAATTGATGATATTCATTATATGTTTTGAAGTATGATATCTAAATAATGAGAAATGAAGGTTTATGAGACATCTATTTTTATTATTGACTTATGAAATGATGACCCGTTAGTAGAGGGAAATGAAATGATGGTCCATTAGTAGAGGGGTATGATGTTTATGCTAGCCTATAATAGACGCTTATCCAAGATTATGATGGCAGCCAATAGTAGATGCTTAGCAAAGATTATGATAAGGACAATAGTAGAGGCTTAGATAAGATTATGATGCTAGCAGATAGTAGAGGCTTAGCCAAAATGATGATGCTAGCCAATAGTGGAGGCTTAGCCAAGGTATAGGAGATATCCTTATATTGAGGAATAATGATCAAAATATTTATGGGATTGGTTAGTAGAATTCCTCTCCATTGTTTTACAAGGCTTATGGGATGGGTTAGTAGAATACCTCTCCACAAAAAAAATTCATGATTCCTCTCTATGATTGTTCTGTGAGAGTGTACTTAGCACCGAGTGGACCTTGTAATGGATGTGGAAGCTCTCTATTAAAAGAGGTGTGTGAGACCTTTAGTAGAATTCCATTGTCCCATAACTACATACCACAGTAGTAAATAGGAATCATCCACTAGTAGAGGTTGATTTAAAGACTAATCGATAGTAGAGGTTGATCAATAGCAAAGCTTTTGTGGATGCACTTAGGCGTCTTAGCAGGTCACTTTGGCAAATGACTGCCCCCTTTCCTCCATTCTATGGAAAACATTGGGACTGCATGACTTAGCTCACATGGTTTATGTCATCTAAAGGTTTCTCTCACACACATCCAAGTTCTCCTTATGGTTCTAAGTTGTCCCTCTGATGATGATTAAATGGTTCCCTTATGTTATGCCCAAAGGCGTTTTAAAGTTCCTATGATTCTTTGTTTCACAAATCCAAATTAGTTTTTACCCTAAAGGTACAAATGATTTCTACAAGTGTGTAAGGAATTCTTCATTATGATTTTCAATGTTCTTTGCATAATAAAATAGTCTTTAATGTAAAGTGATGTATTTTTCACCCAAGAATATTAATACTTTAGTTATTTATGACACCTTGTATTTCTCACTATCTTTTATGAACTCCCCAAAGCTTTACGGTATATATCATTCTTGATTCATGGATTTCCTTATATATGCTTATGTCCTTATAATATCCCCAAGATATTCTCTTAAGATGATTTATGATGGTTCTTTATTATTATTACCTACATAGTATAGCTCACCCTTTAGTACAAGGTATATGGACAAGCTAAGCATGCCACTTTATTATGCTTTTTATGAGTTATGCAAGAATGATTACCTCCACATATGTTTTACCTTAGGCCTTGATCGTGCATGGAATATTGATCTTACATCTTTGATTATGTTTATACATTTTGATTACTATGGCTTGATTCTCATGTTTCATTGCACCCTACATACTTAGTATATTCCAAGTAGTAATGCATACTCTATGCCTACATGATTTCACCTTATAGGGACTGATGCTCATCGATATTATCCACGTGGTTAGCTTTGGATTGTTCAAAGAGTAGAGTTGGTGAGTCCTCTAGTTTTAAGACGATACCCAGTTTCTAGCTTACTTATGTTGAGACTTTATTCCATTTAACATTCTAGTTTGAGGGTGAGCCTTGAAAATTCTTAGCCCCTGTCCTATTCAGGCTTAGAGTTGTTGTTGGATTGTAAGCTATGTACCTATAATTTGATTTTAAGATTTTATGGAGACATATTCCTTAATCCCTATCCCTTATGTGATGTTATTGAATATGGTGAAGAGTGATGAAAGTCCCAAGTCCCTAAATGCCCCCATAATGTGAGTCATACTTACCTGCCCCTTAGACTTATTTTATATGTGATTCATGTTTATCCTTCTCCCTATAACATCTTTTATTATTTTTGCGAAACCAAGGATGTTCAAATGATATGCTAAGAGGCTTGTTTGGGTTACCTTCGACTTTTCATTTGTCGTGTCATGTCTATGCCCTAGTCTTGGGTCATGACACCAACGTCCACTTCACAAAGGCTCCACATAGGTCATGGGACCTTGCACGGACATTCAGGGCTCCCATGGAGCGTCACCTTGGTCTAAAACTTTCCAAAACCAAATTCCCAAGTTCCATTAAGGTCATACAATGTTCGGGTCCTTCCACTTATAATATTAAATAAGAAATAGTAAGTTGAGAAAGCTTAAATCTGGGCGAAGTTCCAAACATTTAAAGAAGTATTTTGAATGAGAATACTCTTATAGTTATGAGCATATGGATAATGTTTGGGAGCTGGATTGATCATCTATATGGATAAGAGTAATAATAAATCAAACTCATAAACTACGTAGTAAGGGTAAGATAGAATCATACCAATAATGTACAACTCCTCATATACCACTGACATGACCCAGTTTAGATGGATCCATGAGTTAAGTTTTGTCATTTACCTAGCAAGGCATTAGATGGATCTAGCAACATGGATAAGACATTGTATCATTACTTTTTTTATAGTGATGGTTGTCAGTTACAGAAACTACCCAAGCTAAAGTATATATTATTTTCAAGCATACACTAAGTTGCACTTATTTATGCATTAAATAAAATATTTTACTATATTACATTGCTCATATATATGTTACTGAATTGTTTTCTACATTAGTCCTATGATTGAGCATTGTATCCTAAGTTTTTTTGTTTTTGCTATTTTACATACTTGTACATTTCACATATTGACATACTTTGGACTTGCATCATTTTAATGTAGACATAGTTGGTAGAGCCTCTCAGTGTATCATCAGACAATCCAACATTTCTACTTAGTAAGTAGTGAGAGCTCTTTGCAGTCAAAGGCTCCTTGATGTTATTTCTTTCAGTTTTAGTTATTTTCTTTTAGTTTGAGGTAGTCGTAGCCTATTGCAGTACCCATTCTTTAGTTATGACTTGTAGAGGTTTCATAGACTAGTAGATAGTATTTCAGTATCTCTTGCAGATTGTTAACTTCCCTGTTGGGTTGCTTAATATAATTTTATACTTTGATACTGTGTACTTAATTCTAGTCTATCATTTATTGCTTAAGTCTTCCACTGAGTGAAGTAGCTAGGTCAAGTGGTTCGCTTGGGGTCAGAAATAGTTTTCAAGTGCCTGCCACGTCTAGAATAAAGACTCAGGACATGACATAATATTAGTGTTATAGAATCAAACATAGAAAAAAATCTTTGAAATTATCTCATATAACAAAAATATTTTATAAATATGCACTAACACCATTATATTTTCCATCCTAATTAAGGGTGTGTTCAATAGGAAGTACTCATGTTTATGCAGATAAATATTGTTGTTGTTGGTTGTATCACCCTAGGGAGTACTTCTTAGAGTTCGTTGTATTTGTGCTGAGTCATATATATATACTAGATGGTGGGTGCCCCTACGAGCATGGGCATAATATTTATCTATTCATTTTTAGTGTAAAATTATTTATTGATTGATAGTATGTTAAACTATTAATATACATACATACATTAATTTTAATTATTGAATTATGTGATTTAAATAATTGTGGCAATCTCTGAGTTGCTATGAAATTCTAGAAAGAATAAATATAGATAACTTTATAAACAAATTGTTTCATATAATAGTCTCAATTTATGAATGTTGAAAAGGAAATAGAACTAAAGCAATATAGCTCTAAGAAAATGTTAAATGGAGGAAGCCATACATATGAGAAAGATATAGGTGAAACTCAAATAGCAGGAAAAAAAATATTGAGCATCATGAGAAAAAATGGAATAAGACAGGTTGCACCAATTAATGATATCAGAGAACATATCCGCCTAAATATTGAACTTCGATTGAGCATATACACAACAAAAAGTCAATAATCACCCTTTTTCTGGAGGGAGAAGCAACATGAAAACACAAGAGGAAAATTATTCTCTACAATGGAGCATTGACAAATATTCAAAATAAGCAAGAAATCTAATTTTTTTTCCTTGAATAACATCTTTCTCCATTTGAAATAACACCCCAAATTAAAAAAAATTCTCTCAAGCCACAAAAAAGAAATTGCCGTGAAAAAGTTAAAATTGAAAAAAAAACACGAAAAACAAATAAAGCAGAGTGATGATATTTACCTTTTACTACAATCTCTTTAACAACATGACTCATCAAGCCCTTATGTTTTTTTTTGTTAATCAGAACCCAAAAAGAAATAGAAACTTGAATTGTATGTGTTCGGGAAAATCACAATAGATAATTGTGCCTTGAAACGATAGAAAAATTGTAGGTAGCTGTCGAGCTCTTGATGGGGTGGCTATTGATCTTTTTAGGTTGGACACGTTTTATTAGACATGAAAAGATAACTAACAGTTGGCCACAATTCAAAGTAAGAACAATAAAATCTTAGCTAGAAATAAGAAATTCATATATGTTCTAACAAAATCTAAAAAAGCAAACCAGAATATCCATTAACTAACAAAGTTATCACGCCTCGAGAGGGTACCATTGGTGAGGCTGGCACTTGAAGAACCATTGTTGATTCCCCGAGAGAACTACCTAGCCTCATTGTCACGTCAACTCAACAGCGAAAGAATAACACATATATAAGACATCGTATAAGTAAAATATAACTCTACGGTATTATAAGTTCCAATGAAATAAGTGTGGAATACAACATACTCAATAAAATCCTCTATTCAGTGTCTCTGAAGCCTTTACTCAACACTCTAGATGGTGCCATGATAGGCCATGGACACCCCAAATCAAATCAAAGAAAAAAAATATACTAAATCATCTCATAAGATAAAAGAGCTCCTCTAGAAAGCAAAGAGGACTCAACAACTCTAGAAGTGTACTAATCTGGCCCTCAACATTGCACGGGATGAAGTCCTCAATTACCTATATTTGCATATAAATTAATGCAGGCCCAAATAAATGTTAGTATATGGAATATACTGGTATGTAAAATATCTCAGGAGAGTAAAACTCAACAACTCATACTCAACTCAGTATATGAAACTTTCAGTTAAATCATGTTTTATAAAATATACTTACTAAAATAGACTCAATTTAAGAATATCATGCTCAATCAAGGACGCTTAGGAGTTTCTCTTAACCGACATCCACATCCCATCACCCTTATATTAGGTGATGCATAACGAATGCAATGTCGTTGCCACACCTGTCCTATACATCCCACAGTAAAGGATGATTAACTCTCTTGGATCTGTAAACTTTCACGACAAGAGTCACCAGAATGGGTCATCTCATCTCAACTTAGCTCATGCTATCACCAATTCATCCAATCAATGCAAAACATCAAACTCATCTCAGACTCAATGGTCATTTAGATTGACTCAACTTGACTCTCATGTAATGTAATAAAGATAATCATATATAGTGATGTATGTGACTCAATGCAACATGCTTCTCATGCTAAATCATACTCAATTTACTCAACTTAAATATTCAATGGCATGCATATAATTTCATTAAATCATGCAATTTAGGGTTCATGGTAAAATATAAATATTTACCTTAATTTCATATAGAAATTATATAATACAACAAGTATCTCACATATTATCAAGAGACTTAATAATAAATGCAAGAATTTCAGTATTAAGATAATAAAATATCTCAAATTTCAACTCTTTTCCAAATCTTGAATCAAGATGATGAAAGGGGCATGTGAAGAAGGAAATTTCATACTTTAGTAAGTCTTACATACCTGAAAATAAAAGAAACAATTGAACCTTAGTCGATCCTCGCACGTGAATTGGAAACTCTAGCATTTTCTCCCTTTTCTAATACTTTCAAGAAATACTAAATGTGAGGAATAATGGATGATATACCTAGGGTTTCTTTGAAGGATTTATTCAAGCCTAAAACAACCAAGGATTTATTTAAATAGATGTCAAAAAGGACAAATCACCATTCATTAAAATTATCATATGAGTCCACAAGACCCCGTCTATGAGTCATACACCACTCCTCGTAAACTAGGTGCTTGAAGAGTCACTGGAAATTGTCATGAAACCTCTCTCTACAATACATAAAACATTCTATGGGTAGTAAACTCCTCTCATAAATAGGGTGTCCTAAAACTTGAGTAACTGCAATTTGTCACGAAACCTCCTGTACGAATAGTGAAATACTCTACGAGTCATATACCATTCCTATATCGCCTCAGTCTTATAAAAGTTCACCAAGTTATTTGGGGTCTCATAAGACCCATTCTACGAGTTGTAAATCTATTTCGAGTCATAAATGGTTCTTGTGAATCTTTCTCTACAACCTTTCACATTTTTTTCTCAGCAATCGTTTGCACATTCACTCTAGATTAGGTAGAAAGAAATATGGAGCTCTTACATTTTCACTCTCTTGGGATCATTTGTCCTCGAATGAAGAAAATTCTAGGGATTTAGTCCAAGTCACGAATCTACCAATGGACTCTAACAATCAATTGGCTCTCACCTCACTCATGCAATCAATAAATCAGAAACTTTTAGCAAGTAAGACAATCAAACACTCAACAAATCATATCAATCTTCAGTCAGACTCTATAACTCTCTTATCTATCATATTAGGAATGAAAGGAGAACTCAAGGAAAGGAAATTCAAGAATTTAGAGGAAATTTGTTGCTATCAATTCTCTCATCATCAGCAGATAGGAAGAAATGCGGTTATTTGGACTTCATGTCCTTTTCCACCTTCCAAGTAGCCTCTTTTATAAATTAGTTTCTCCATAATACTTTGACAGATACAATCTATTTGGTTCTTAACTTCCAAACATGACAATCAAGGATTTCAATAGGGATCTCTTCATATCTATGACTGTTTTTTACTCAAACACTTTTGACAAGCACAACCAATTGTGGATCTCCCAAACACTTCTTAAGCATAGAAATGTGACACATTCTGATGGTAATTCCAACTCATATGCCTCATTGCCCACACTCCTTATGATCTGTTAAGGGACAATGTACCTCACAGTTAGTTTCACTTTCTTCCTGAATCTCATTACTCCTTTTATGGGTGACATTATCTAATACATCCAATCATTGACCTCCTCAAACCATCCAATTCGTGACCTATATCTCATCCCATAGAGTGCCTTACATGAGGCCATATGAATGCACGAATGGAAACCATTGTTGTAAGAAAACTCTATCATAGGCAAGTGGTCATTCCAATTTCTCTTGAAGTCTATGGCACAAGCCTTCAATATGTCCTCCAATGTCTAAATAGTAGACTTTGCTTGGCCATCCATCTGCAGGTGAAAAGTCATTTTAAGGTGCATCTTCATGCCTAAACCCTTCTGAAATGATCTACAAAACTGAGTCATAAATTGAGCTCCTCTATCAGATATGTTTGACAAAGGGACTCTATGTAGTCTAACAATCTCCTCTATGTAGAGTCAAGCATAATCCTTTGTGGTGTCAATCATCTTAACTACCAAGAAGTGTACAGATTTTGTCATCCTGTCAACTATCATACAAATCCAATCATCCTGTCTACGGGACCTCGGTAAGCCTGTGACAAAGTCCTTCTTAATCATATCCCATTTACACTATGGAATGTCAAAGTTCTGAGCTACTCCATATGGCTTTTGGTGTTGAAATCCCTCAAAAATATGCTTCGAAAATGCCCATAATTATAATTTCCATATATCTCAAAATCCATGCGTGATATTAAAAGTCTGACTTTACATTATCGATTAGGGGAAGAATTGAGTGGGATATTGCTATAACTCATTTTTTAGAGGAGCCTTAGCAAAAAATAATTTTCTCTAATTTTTGATTTCCAGTGGCTATTTGCGCCTTGCTTGCGACACGCAAAGGGCACAAATTAGTGTTAGAGTGAAGTTCACATCTGGTCCATGCTGTACCAAGGTCATGTACCAGTGTATTTTTCCTTGGTTTTTTTATCTCGGACAAGGGCATTGGGGTCATAGTCCAATACCCACTTATGCGTGAAAGTAACTATACATATCCATTTTTCAACTCTATATTACTCAAGACCCTCTCGAAAACCTCTCCAAGGCGTAACCAAATATCTCATTATAATTTCAAAGATTTCAAGACTAACTTTGGAACTCAGGGATTCTCTTCAAGGTCCATGTTAGAAAACCCAAGTTTGAGATATGTGGATTTCATCCATTACGTTCTTTCACCTGTGGAGCCCAATCTTACTTTTTATAAAAACTACATGTTTTCAAGTTGTATCATGTATGGGTATCTTTTATTATGGATTATGAGTTGAAATTACATTGGGATTTTATGAAATATTTATTGATTATACATGACTATATATTTCAAGCTTGTATGATGGATGGGTTTTGTCTAATTAGGCTATGTTTGTTTTGAGCTATGAAACTATGATCTATTATGAGATTTGATGAGAGATTTCAAAGTACCTAATATAAGGGTTTTACAATATATTGGTGGGTTGGTTTTCATTGAGTTTTCTCATATTATTTCACTTTTGAATTGCATGCTTTTGAAATAGTATAATGAACCTACCAAGTGTTTGATAAAATTTCAAGTTAAGAATTCTCAAGTTATTGATGATCTACTATGTGATTAACATGTCATATGACTATACGATGATTAATGACTTTCAATTATGTATTGAGTTCATGAAATGTATCTATTATATTACAAGTATCTAGTTAAGTCCTATTTAAAGGATTTTCACCTCTTGTGATCCATTCGTGTTAAAGCAAGGGCCCATGTATGATTACGATCTACTCTCATGTTTGAAGTTAGGCTCACCATTAGAGTCCAAATATGTTTAATAGCTACTCATGTCACATTCCATATTTCTTCTAGGTTATATAAGTTATAATTAGTACCAATGGATTGGATATTGGCGTGGACTATCTTCAAGGGTCCATACTCCTTTCCTCAACCTATGTACCAACGTAGGATTATGAGTTACCCTTGCTATACTAGTGGATCCATTTCGTTTACTTTATCATGAAACATACCCTGAAATAGGACAGGTTCTCGTAAGGGGGCTTTACTTCTACGAAATTGGACAAGCTCCCGTAAGGTGAAGTATGGTTTACCTTGTCAAGTAGACCGCCTCTATACTGATGAGGGTTAATCATTAGGATTCCAAATTGTAGTTCACTTGGTCTTACTTTTGTTGGTTAGGGTCTCTTCCCACACATGTAATATGTTCTATGCAAGTTGAATAATTTACAAGCATGTTTAACTCTACGCATTGACTATGCATGCCATATTGAGATCTCACTTGTCTATTGCTTGTTACTATGCATTTTGACTGTATTGGCTTATGTCTTGTTACATTGCATCTTACATAATTAGTACATTCAAATGTACTTATGTATACTCTATGCTTACATGATATTACGATATAGGAACCGTACCACCGCTTGATCATCTTGCAAATGACTAGTACGATCCATTAAAGCAAGCTTTGGTGAGTCCTCAAGTCCGGGGACACTATCTTGATTACTCTTAATATATTGAGACTTTTTTGTTGAACAATTGTTATTATGAGGGTGAGCCTGGAATGTGTCTTGGCCCCCACTCCATTCTATGTTAAGAGGTGTTGTTGGAATATTATGATGTATTTATGCTAAAAGCTTGACTCTTTAGGCTTTTATGTTTATAAAAGAGTTCCCTTAGTCCCACTTCCCTTGTTTTATACCTGTTGTTGTTGTTTACTTTGCTTTTGCAACCAAGTATGTGTGATTGATATGCTAAGAGGCTCGTTTAAGTCTCTTTGGGTCCCCATTTACCGTGTCACGTCTAGGACCTCGGCATAGGTCGTGACAGGTGATCAACATTACCTTGTATGTAATTCAAATGCTTGGAAATAAATTGAACAATATTTCTCTTCATTTCAATCCACTAGTAGACTTCTCTCAGGTCCTGGTACATCTTGTTAGACCCTAGATGGATGGAATATCTTAAATTGTGGTCCTCAGCCAGAATTCTCCATAGAATATTACCAATATCAGGAACACACAATCTGCCTTGATACCTCAATACTCCATCTCTCCCTTTGGCAAAAGCCATCACTTTTTACTTATGCACATACTCGTTCAACTATGATAATGAAAGATTGTGCTTGGAAAGACCCCTCAACATAGCTCGGAAAGACCGTGTGATGCATTTTTTTTAATATCTCAAAATTCATGCAGAATTTGTTTAAAGGGAAATATTTTATGGGAGATAGGTTACCTAAAAGGTATATTTTACCCGTGCCAAAAAAAATTTTTTTGTGAAATTTCGCAACCATTAGCTGTCCGCATCGTGGCCGCAACGCGAATTGGACTAGACATATGTAAAAAAACTCTCTTTTTTACTCAAGGACAATTGGGTAATTACCCATGTTTATATATACATGAAACCCTTCTCCTTAGCCATTTTTCAACTCCAAAACTCATCAAATAGCTCTCAAATTGCTCTCTGACCTTCACCGAATTCTCTATCCATTCTAAAGATTTTTAAGAAGTTTTGTTGGAATTTAAGAAAACCATATCAAGCCTCAAGTCTTCTTCCAATTTTCTTCAAGAAATTCTAAGTTTTGACGTATATGGGATTGATTGTGGGAACCTTCCTTCCTACAGGTCTAACCATTTCACTTCTCCTACTACATGAAGTTTATGAATCCTTATGGTTATTTTATGAACTCTTGAATATGGTACTACAATTATGCACTCTATTATGGTTTATATTTGTACATTAATATGAAGTAAAATATTATGTGGTTTTTATGGATTTATAGATTATTTTAGGTTTATTTATGAAGTCTTGTTTATGATGATATTATTATGAATTATTCAGATATCCTCTATATGATTTTACAGGAAATGATTTTTATGCCAAAATGTTGTTAGGGTTTGATATTATGATATTCAAGTTAAGTTCTCTATGGTGCTATGAAAAGCTATGAAGGAACTTATTTGTTTCGTTGGTTTTCATAATATTCAAAATATAAGTTTTTTCTTGATAAAATGGATTTCATGATCCCATGTTCATATTTTGAAGGGTAATGTATATTATCATGATGGGTTGATTAAGAATGATTTAAACTAATAAGTTTTTTTATATATCTTGAAATATGTTTCTTTCTTAAATTATGAGAGTTTTACTACAATTTTAATGGGATGATTTGAATTGATTGATCTTACTTCTCTCTTCTCTCTTACTCTTGAAATGCATGATTTTAAGAACATGTGCATATGTCCACCATATGTTTCACAAAATTACAAGACAAGGATTCTTGATGTTGATGAGAGATTAGTGTATGAATTTACATGACAATCATGTTATGATAATTTATGAGCTTCCAAGCATATATTAAGCTAATGAAAAGATTCTTATTAATGAATGTTGATGGTAGAGGATCCCCCATCTATTTAATGAATGGATGTATTATGGTGGAGGATCACCCATCTAAGGAATGATTAAAGACTTTTTTATGAATAATAAAAATATTTCACTATATGTATGCTAGTTCATAAATGTTATAGAGGATGAGGTATATGAAGTATTATGTGAAATTCATTGAGATATTATTAATGCTATGTGTTTATTATAAAGACCTCCTTATGATGTTATACCATACAATTTATGTATGTCATGATTACCCTCACTTTTGTATGTCTAGTGGGACTAGTCTTATGAAATTTAGCATGAATAAATAAAAGAAATGTGAGTACCCACCTACTTATGATCATGAGACTATGATGACCTGCTAGTGGAGGGATATGATTTGATGACCCGATAGTAGAGGGATATGATATGATGCTAGACGATAGTAGAGGCTTAGCAAACATTATGATGATAACCAATAGTTGAGGCTTAGCCAAGGTATAGGTGCTATCCTTATGATGATGATCAATGTTCAAAATGTTTATGGGATGGGTTAGTAGAATTCCCCTGAATTGTTTTACAAGGCTTGTGGGATGGGTTAGTAGAATACCTCTCTACTAATGAATTTGATGATTGCTCCCTTTGATTATTCCGGGAGAGTTTCCTTAGCACCGAGTGCACCTAGGGATCAATTCAAAAGCTCCTTGTTAGAAGAGGCGATAGACCATTAGTAGAATCCCATTATCCCATAACTACAAGCCACCATAGGAAATACGAATCACCTACTAGTAGAGGTTTATTTTGAAATGACCCCAAAAAGTACCCAAAAACATGCCTAGAAATGCCTGAAAGTTTCAATTCCATATATATCAAAATCCATTTGTTATTTCAAAAATTCTACTTCATATTCTTGTTCAGGGGTTAAAATTTCGCGATTTAAGCCCAAAAGATTAGGAATTATGAAATTCCAAGAATGCAATTTCTAGTGGGGTTTATCGTTGCCTTCGCAATGCACCCCTATACATTTTGGGGACTATTTTTATAGGCTCGATCCAAGACTTCTAATTCTTAGGCCTAAGTGTTCTCAAATGTATTTTTACACATACTTAGTCAACTTTCACCCTCATATCATGCTAAACATTTCCTAATACTTATCCAAACACTTTGTTATATTTTTGCTCCCCAAACTCAAGTCCCAAACCCTCATCCCCAGCTAAGGTTGTCCTTCAAGGTTCTTCTTTAAGCTTCAAGTCTCCATCTCCAATCTTCACAACGTTCATCTCTAAGCTAAGGTATATGGGTTTCTTTCATAGGTTCCTTTGACCCATGATACCCAAGCCTCATTTTACTCAAATTGCATGATTTAAAGTTGATTTACAAATAGGTCTTGCAAATTGTGAAATTCACTGCACACTATGTCAAAGCTATATAAATTTGTGACTATTTTGCAATGTTTCGAGCCATAAATCTTTGACCTATTGTAAGATTTGATGAGGGGTTTTGATCTACATTGTTTGAGGGTGTTGCAAGGTGTTGATTGATGGTTTTATAATATATTTGCTTGCATGATTTCATCTCTATATTTCATGATTTTCTACTAGCATTACATACCCTCTAAGTATTTGATAAAATGTCCGAAAGTGGGTTCTTCAGGAGTTGAAGGTTGAAAGCATGAAATTTGATTTGAATGACTATATGATGATGAAATGATCTTATGTATATGTTATACTCTATAGAAATTATTGCATTAGACTAGACCTGATCTGGGAGAATAAGAGCCCAGGTTATGATGTTGGAGGTTTGTACTCATCAACCGTGTGAGAGGTTTGTACTTTGCCATCATGTTGATAAGGTGCGATTATTGTCAACTATTTGAGGGGTTTATCCCACACAACCACTAAAGTGCTTCTACCTTGAATAGCTAGCTTGGTCTCTTCTATACATATGATATCTTATATGAGCATGAGTTACTTAAGCATGTTTTACTTAAGCATTGATCATACATGTCAATAAGTTATATTATGCATATTGCTTAATGCTATGCATTTTGATTATGATTTCTATATATTGTAGCATTGCATCATATATACTTAGTACATTTAAATGTACTAACCCATACTCTTTCCTACATGATATCACCTTGTAGGAATTGGAGCCCAAGTTGATCATCTTCCTCCACGTGGCTAGTTTGGTGCTATTCAAGCTAGTTAGTGAGTCCACTTCGGATACCTTAGTCTATACTCTCTGTTGTTATGCATTGAGACACTCTTCTTTATATACTTTTAGACTATGAGGGTGATCCTAGTTACTTTGTCTTGGCCCCAGCTCTTGTGTATGTAATAGAGGTGGTTGTAGGACATGTTATGTCTTTATGAATTGAGCTTGACTCTAGTCTCTTAATTATGATGTTATGCAAGTTTTTCCCTTAGCCTCTTGCCCTATTTATGTTCTTTGATGTTTTATATGCTTTCGTGACCAATTATTTGTAACAACAAGTTAATATCACGACTCATGCCTACGGCCTAGATGTGACCGGCGAAATGGGAACCCGAAGGAACCCCAAACAAGCCTCATAGCATATCATTACACATCCTTGGTCGTGAAAGCAATATAAAACATCATAAAAAACATGAACAAGGGGAAATGGGACTGAGGGAGAAAGAGAGAGCTTAATACTTAAATAACATAGATGAGTCAAAGCTCAAACGTAATACATAACTTGTCCAGCAACACGTATAAACATACATACTTAGCGAGGAGCAAGAAAAAGCAACCGGGCTCACCCTCATAATCAGAATAGCCATAAAGAAGAAGGAATCAATAAAGAAAATAATAAACATAGACCAATGTCCAAAGAAAGGAGGACTCAACAAAGGCTAGCTTGAACAATCCATCTAGCCACTAGAAGAATGAATAAGAGCTTCGGTTCCTATATAGTATCATGTAGGCATTATTACATTTGAATGTACTAAATATGTGGGATGCAATGCAACAAGAGATAAACTTCATAAGAAACATGCATAACAATAGACAATAGGCATGATATAGCAAATACGACATGTATGATCAATTCATAAGTACAACATTGTTAAGTAACCCATGCTCATATAGGATATTCTATGTGTAAAAGAGACCAAATTAGATTTTCAAATGCACAACCCTTTGGTAGGTTAGTGATTATGCCGCCCCATCACTTAGGTGGATGAATACTAACCCTTATCTAGGTTGGTGACAATGCCACCCCATCACCTAGGTGGTTGAGTACTAACCCTCATCTAGGTTAGTGAAAATGCTGCCATATCACCAAGGTGAAGAAGTACAAACCCTTCACTAAGTTGATGAGTACAAACCCCAATCTAGGTTAGTGATGATATCGCTGTATCACTAGATGCATGAGTACTAACCCTCATCCAGGTTGGTGATAAGGTCACCCCATCACCAAGGTGGAGAAGTACAAATCTTTGGTTAGGTTAATGAGTACTAACCCCCATCTAGGTTAGTCATGATACCGCCCCATCACTAGGTGGATGAGTACTAACCCTCATGTAGATTGGTAATAATGCCGCCGCATCACCAAGGTGGATAAGTACAAGCCATTCACTAGGTTATCCAGGTGCTTAGACCCCTCGAATTAGGCATGGTTGAGTTCTACACTTTTTATAGGACTCATCATATGGTCTAATGCAACACTTCATATAAGATTAATCATACACATAATCTCATTTCATTATCACATAGTCAATTATATCATACATCATGCTTTGGACCTTCAATTCCATAAGAAATTTTAGCTGGACATTCTATCACACACATGGGGGGGTGTAATGGGTGTAAAGATCATGAAATTTAGAGTTGAAATCATGCAAGAAAATCTGTAGTAAAACCACTAACCAACACCTTGCAACACCCCTAAGTTATTCATATCAAAACCCTTCATTAAATCCATTATTGGATCCAAGATTTAGAGATCAAAATATGCTAAAACAACCATACTTCATGATCTAAAATCATTGTGCAGTAAATTTCTAAATATACAAGACCCATATGTAAAATCAACTCTAAATTATGCAATATTAGTAAAAAGGAGGCTTAGGCACCATGGAAGAAAGGACCCAATATTTCAATACCATATACCTTGACTTTGGAGAACCCTTGAAGAATATTGGAAATGGAGACTTGAAACTTGAATGAGATCCTTGATGAAAACCTTAAGATTGCTCTTTTGTTAGGGACTTGAATTTCGAGTGAAATATGAGTCTAAGTGTTTGAGTAAGTATTAGGGAATATTTAGGATGATATTAAGGTGAAATAATGCTAAGCATATGTATTTTCAAGTATAGGAACCCTTAGTACTAATACATATAAGTCTTGGACAGAGAAAATTAAAACAGGCACCAAAAACAATAGGGGCGCATCCCAGAGGCAACGTGAAAACCCCACTGGAATCTACATTTTCTGCACAAATGAGTTCAACGAAAATGAGCATAAATCCTTCATCCGAACTCAAAATAAGGTGAGACTAAGTGCATTTGAAATCTAACTCAAAGGGTTTTAATATAGAAGGTCATGTGCTACCAGCTATTTGTGTGGTAGGCGATATGCCCCTTCAAAGTTGACCCTCCTAAATCATATTTTTTGTGATTTTCAGATTTTAATATGGTTTCTCTTAAATTAGAGTTAGACCCATCTAGTAATAAATTTGACTGGCTGAACAAGAATATGAAATTGGATTTCTGAAATAACTAATAGATTTTAAAATATTTAGAAATTACGATTTTGGGTACTTTCGAGGCACATTTTTGGGCACTTTTTGGAATCATTATAGTTGATAGGCTTGTTCAATGTTCCTTTAGGTTTCCCATTCACTGTATCATGTCTAGGCACCAACCTTGGGTCATGAAAAACTTGGTATCAGAGTACTAGGTTGATAGATCCTCTAAGTCCAACCCACCGCGTCGATTAGAGTCATATTCATAGTTGTGAAGCATGCCATCAATATGGGTAGGAGGCTATGAGATTTTTTAAGAAATGTTTCTCTTTTTCATGTCCTCCATTGTACTATAGAATTATAGTGAGTATTTTTCCCATAACGAATATTCTTTGTAATGTTAGGGTAAGGGACTTCATGAGGATGAATCCTCTAGTCTTCTATGGGTCAAAGGTAGATGAAGATCCACAAGAGTTTATTGATGAGGTCTACAAAATCTTGAATATCATGGATGTTAGAAAGAATATAAAGGCAGAGTTGGCAGCGTACCATCTCAAAGGGGTAGCTCAGATATGGTATACCAATGGAAGGGTGAGAAGGGGATTGGTAATGTGGTGCTTTGGGAGGAGTTCAAATTGGAATCCCTTAACCAATTTTTTCCCTCTTGAGCTTGGGGAAGCAAAGTTTGTAGAGTTTATGAACTTGAAATAAGGTGTTATGAGTGTGAGGGAGTATGCCCTCAAGTTTAATCAACTTTCAAAGGATGCTTCCTATTTGGTTATGCATCCTAGATCTAGGATGAATAAGTTTTTGATAGGGGTCTACGACTTAGTAAGTGAAGAATACTGGTTCACCATGCTAATTAGTAAGATGGAATTGTCTTGGTTGATGACTTATGCTGAGCAAATAGATGAGGAGAAATTGAGGAATATAAGGGGGCATGAGGCCAAGAGGGCTCGGTTTGAGGTAAATTCCCAAAGGGTGCTAAATTTCATCAAGGCCAATGGCCTTCTCATGCTACTAATAGGGGGTTCGCCAATGACTTCCCTAGGACTCAAGTTGTTAGTGGGGTGGCTCCTATTAATGTGTGTCCTAAATGTAAAAAGATCCATAAAGGCCCATGTTTAAAGGGTCATAATTCTTGCTATGAATGTGTGGAGCTTGGTCACAAGAAGGTAGATTGTCCAAGAAACCATGGCAAGTTTCAGGGTTCTAATCTGGTCTTATTGGGGAGAGGTGGTCCTCATAGTGGTACCCCTAAGCACAATCGATTTTACATTCTACATGGGAGGCAAATGGTTGGTCAGGTCCTCGATGTTTTTGCTGGTATGTTGAAATTTTTTGACTTTGATGTGTATGCTTTGATTGATCTGGGTGCCAATCTTTCCTTTGTTACCCTTTTTTTGTTTTGCTAAGAAGTTCCATATTGTCCCCCAGTTGTTACATAAGTGATATGAAGTGTACTCTTATTGGTGCCTCTATAATTACTTGGAAAGTTTATAAGAGTTGTTGTTTTTGCATTTTGCATAATTTGTTGCCTTGTGATGTTGTTGAATTACACATGGTAGATGTTGATGCCATTCTTGGGATGGATTGATTGCATTCCTACAATGTGTCTATTGATTGTAAAACCTATAGATCCTTGAGTGGGAAATTCAAGATGTGGTGGTCAAAGGTAGATTCATTTCATGAATTAAAGCACATAAGTTGATTTCTAGGGGGTGTTTGTATCATCTTGTGAGGGTTAATGATGTGGAGTCCAAAGTCCCTTCCATTGAGTCAGTCTCCATCGTAAACTAGTTTCTTGATGTCTTCCCAAATGACTTTCCAAGTGTCCCTCTCGAAAAAGAGATAAGATTTTGGCATAGATCTCCTTCCCGATACTCAACCTATCTCCATTCCCCCTTACTGTATGGCCAACTTGGAGTTGAAGATGTTAAACAAACAATTAAAAAATTTGTTGGAAAGAAATTTATTAGACCTAGTCAATCACCTTGGGGTGCTCTAGTATTGTTTGTGAAAAAGAAAGATGGGTCACTTCGAATATGCATTGATTACCAACAACACAATAGGGTTACCATCAAGAATAGATATTCTCTTCTGAGAATTGATGACTTCTTTGGCAAATTGCATGAGGCTAGATTTTCCTCTAAGATGGATCTCCAGTCCATGTATCATCAAGTGAGGGTAAGGGAGTGTGATATTCCTATGATGGCCTTCTAGACAAGATATGGGCACTATGAGTTTGTTGTGATATTATTTGGGTTGACCAATGCACCGGTCATATTCATGGACCTAATGAATAAGGTCTTCAAACCTTACCTTGATTCATTTGTTATGATATTCATTGATGACATCTTGATCTATTCACATAGTAGGGAGGAGCATACGGGACATTTGAGAGTTATGTTGCAAAGATTGAGGTAAGAGAAATTATATGCCAAACATGATAAGAGAGAAATTTTATATGAAGGAGGTTGCATTCTTGGGTCATGTGGTGTCATGAAATGGTATAAAATTAGATCCTAAGAAAATGGAAGTGATTAGAAATTGGCCTTGACCATTGACCCTATCGGATATTAGGAGCTTCTTGGGCCTTCTGAGTTACTATAGAAGATTTGTGAATAGGTTCTCCTCCATTGCTTTCGTTATGACAAAATTGACTCAAAAGAAGGTTAAGTTTGTGTAGATTGATGAATGTGAGAGGAGCTTCCAAACATTGAAAGACAAGCTTGTGTCCACTCCTATATTGTCACTACCAGATAGGGTGAGGGTTTTATTGTGTATTGTGATGCATCTAAATTTTGTTAGGGTTGTGTGCTAATGCAAAATCATATGGTCATAGCTTATGTTTCTAGACAACTCAAAGATACATGAAAGGAACTACCCTACCCATGATCTAGAGTTGGCCGCTGTTGTGTTTTCATTAATGATTTGGTGTCAATACTTCTACGGGGTGCATGTGGATATGCTCACCGATCATAAGATCCTCCAATGTGTCTTCACTCAAAAATATCTCAACTTGAGACAAAGAAGATGGCTAGAACTTCTTAATGATTATGATATAAGTGTGCACTATTATCCTGATAAGGAAAATATGGTGGCGGATTCCTTGAGTAGGGTGTCCATAGGTAGCTTAGCACATGTTGATAGTGGTGATAGGAAAATGGCTAGAGAGGCACATAGATTGGCTAGATTGGGGGTTAGGTTGGTGATGATGGTGTTATGGTTATTGATGGTCTATCTCTTCTTTTATTATGAGGTGATACCGAAACAAGATATTGACTCCTCCTTGCTTTAATTGAAGGCCTTGGTGAAAGAGGGTAAAGTAGAGGTTTTCTCCCAAGGGGGAGATGGTATCTTTAGGGACCAAGGTAGTTTATGTGTGCCTTGTGTTGATGCTTTGAGGGGAAAAATCCTTGATAAGGCCCATAATTCTTCTTATTCTATCCACCTCGATTCCACCAAAATGTATGGAGACTTGAGAGATATATATTGGTGGGGACGCATGGAGAGGGACATTGCCAAACTCATTTTCGGTTGCCATTATTCTCAACAAGTTAAAGCCGAACATCAAAGGCTAGGTGGCCTAACCCAAGAAATAGAGATTCCTACTTGGATATGGGAGGTGATTAATATTGATTTTGTGGTTGGGTTGCCCATGACTAGAAAAGTTTTTGATTCAATTTGGGTGGTGGTTGATAGGATGATAAAATCAGCTCACTTTCTACCTTTTAAGACCACATATAGGGATGAAGAGATGCAAGGTTGTATATCCTTGAGTTGGTAAGGTTGAATAGGTTTTCTTTGTTTATCATATTAGATCGTGGTTCACAATTCCCTTTACACTTTTGGAGGTCTTTTCAAAGGGGTCTTGGAGCAAAGTTCACCTTAGTATGACCTTTCATCCCCAAATGGAAGGCCATGCCAAAAGAACCATTCAAACACTGGAGGATATGCTAATATCTTATATATTGGAGGCGAGGAGTAGTTGGGATGACCATCTTCCTTTGATTGGGTATGCCTACAACATTAGCTACCACTTTGGTTCGATATGGCTCCTTTCGAGGCTCTTTATGGGAGATGTTATAGATCACTAGTTAGTTGGTTGGAGGTTAGTGAGGTGGCTTTATTTGTACCAGATCTGGTTATTGATGCTCTTGAGAACGTTAGGATGATAAGGGAAAGGTTAAGAACAGCCGAAAGTCATCAAAAATCCTATGCCAATGTGAGAAGAAGAGACCTTGAATTCAAGGCGGGTGATTAGGTTTATTTGAAAGTTTCTCCAATGAAAGGTGTGGTCTAATTTTGTAAAAAAGGGAAGTTTATTCCAAGATATGTTTGTCCTTTTGAGGTTTTGAAGAGAGTTGGCAAAGAAGCTTATGAGTTGAAGTGGCCTAGTGAAATGAATTTAGTTCATCGGGTGTTTCATGTCTCTGTGTTGAGAAAATGTGTTGATGATCCTAAAGCTATTATATTTCTTGATGTTGTGGGTGTTGTTGAGGATAACATGACTTATGAGGAGGTTCCAGTCAGATTTTATATAGGCAAGTAAAGAGACTGAGGAAAAAGGAGGTGGCATCCATTAAGATCCTTTGGAGGAACCAACAAATCGAAAGTTCTACTTAGGAGGCTAAGTGGACATGTGAAAGTGGTATCCTTATCTTGTCCACTCTACTAATGCTTAAGGTTCTAATTTTATGTCCCTTATGTGATTCAAGTCTTATGTTTTAGCCCCTATGTCCTTCTTATGCATTCATGTTTCAGTTGACAAGTCATGATACTTTTACACTCATGCAAATATTTTGAAATTGTTGTTTTAATTGTAATGTTATATTTTAGTTGGAGCAGATTTATTTATGATCATTATTGTCTTATGCATCCCTTTTACATTTGGGGACGAGTGTTCCCAAGGGGCAGAAAATGAAACGATCCCAAAAAGTGCCCGAAAATATGCCTTGGAATGCCCAGAATTTTAAATTCCATATATGTCAAAATTTGTTTGCTATTTCGAAAATTCGACTACTCATTCTTATGCAGGGGGTCCAAAATAGGTGAATAAGGGTCTAATCCCAAGTTACGATCGAAAGATTAGCAATTATGACATTCCAAGAATGCAATTTCCTGTGGGGGTTTTGCGTTGCCTACGCGACGTGCCCCAGTACATTTTGGGGAATATTTTTTTAGGCTCGGTCCAAGACTTCTATGTCTTGATCCTAAGTGTTTCCAAATGTGTTATTACCCATATATAGCCAAATTTAACCATCTTATCATCCTAAACATTTCCCAATAGTCACCTAAACACTTAGTCATATTTTCACTTCTCGAACTTAAGTGTCAAACCCTCATCCCAAGCTAAAGCTCTCCTTCAAGGTTCTCCTTCAAGGTTCTTCTTCAAGCTTCAAGTCTCCATCTATAATCTTCACCAAGTTCATCTATAAGTTAAGGTATGTGGGTTTCCTTTATGGGTTCTTTTCACCCATGATACCCAAGCATCCTTTACTCAAATTGCATGATTTAAAGTTTATTTACAAATTGGTCTTGAAATTCACTGCACACAATGTCAAAGCTATGTGAAGTTCTGAAAATTTTGCTATGTTTGAGCTATACATATTGGACCTATTGTAAGATTTGATGAGGGTTTTTAATGTATATTTCTTGAGGGTATTTCAATGTGTTGATTGGTGGTTTTGCAATGAATTTTCTTGCATGATTTCATCTCTATATTTAATGATTTTGTACTAGCATTGTATACCGTCTAAGAGTTTCATAAAATGTTCGGATATGGTTTCTTGAGGAGTTGAAGGTCCAAAGCATGAGATATGATATAAATAACTATATGATGATGAAATGAGCTTATGCATATGTTATATGCTGAATAAAGTGTTGCAGTAGACCATACCAGATCTGGGGGGCATAAGAGCTCGGGTAACCTTGTTGGGGGCTTGTACTCATCAACTATATAAGGGATTTGTACTTCGCCACCGTGTTGATATAGTGTGATTATCATCAACCATGTGAGGGGTTTATACCACACAACCACCAAGGGGTTTTGTACGTTGAATATCTAGCTTGGTCTATTCTATATATGTGATATCCTATATGAGCATGAGTTACTTAAGTATGTTTTGTTTAAGTACTGATCATACGTGCCATGTTATTATATTATGCCTATTGCTCAGTACTATGCATTTTTATTATGATGCCTATCTATAATTTCATTGCATTATACATACATAGTACATTTAAACATACTAATGCATACTCTTTTCTACATGATATCACCATGTAGGACCATTGCCCAAGATGATCATCATCCTCCACGTGGCTAGTTCCGTGCTATTCAAGATATTTGGTGAGTCCTACACTTCAGGGACATTAGTCTATACTCTCTCTTGTTATGTATTGAGACACTCTTCTTTACATTCTATTTGACTATGAGTGTGAACATGGTTGCTTTGTCTTGGCCCCCACTTTTTTCTATGTAGTATAGGTAGTTGTTGGACATGTTATATAGTTATGAAATGACCTTGACTCTTGTTTCTTGATTATGGTATTACTCTATGGCTTAGCTCAGATAGTTTATGTAGGTTAAAGGTTGCTCTCAAGAATGTTCAAGTTCTCCTTATTTTTCTAAGTTGTCGCTCTTATGGTGATTAAATGGACCTTTTACGTTATGTCAAAAGATGATTTAAAGTTCCTCTAATTCTTTTTTTCATAAATGCAAATGGTATTTTCCTCTAAAGGGATATGATGATTTCTAGAAGTGTGTAATATGTTCTTCATTGCATAATAAAATAGTCTTTAATGTAAAGTGATGTATTATTCACCCAAGAATATTATTACATTTGTTATGTATGACATGTTGTACTTCTCGCTATCTTTTATAAACTCCCCAAAGCTTTATGGTATATGTCATTCTTGATCTATGGTTTTCCTTATATATGCTCATGACCCCCTCATGTGCCCAAGATATTATCTTATGATTATTGATGATGGTTATTTATTTTTATGACCTACGTAATATTCCTCACCCTATAGTACAAAATATATGGACGAGCTACTCACTCCACTTTATTAAGCTTTTTATGAGTTATGCAAGTATGATTACTTCCATGTAAGCTTTACCTGAAGCATTGATCAAGCATGGCATATTGAGCTTAAATCATTGATTATGTTTATGCATTTCTGTAACTATGGCTTGCTTCCCTTGCTGCATTGCACCCCACATACTTAGTACATTCCAAGAACTAATGCGTACTCTATGTCTACATGATTTCACCATGTAGTGGTCGGTGCTCCTCGATATCCTCTACATAGTTAGCTTTGGAACATTGAAAGAAGAGAGTTAGTAGGTCCTCTAGTTCAGGGACAATTCCTAGTTCTATCTTACCAATGTTGAGACTTTATTCCACTTTACTTTCTAGTTTAAGGGTGAGCCTTGAATATGTCTTGGCCATCGTCCTATTCATGCTTATACATGTTGTTGGATACTACACTATGTACCTATAATTTGATGTTGAGATTTTACGGATGCTTATCTGTTAGATGCTATCCCTTATGTGATGATATTTGATGCTATTTATTATGGTGGAAAGTGATGAAAGTCCCAAGTCCTAAATGCACCAATAACATGTCACACTTACCCGCCCCTTAGACTTATTTGCTATGTGATTCATGTTTATCCACTTCCCTATAACTTCCCTATAGCATGAGTCCAAAACCCCGCTTCCTTTTGAAATTATTTCTATGTTATTATTTATCTTGTATTATTTCAGGGAAACCAAGGATGTGCAATCAATATGCTAGAAGGCTTGGTTGGGCTGCCTTCGGGCTTCCTATTCGCTGTGTCGCGTCTAGGCCCTGGTCTTGGGTCATGACAAATAAAATAGAATCTTGATCTTTTTTCTCCTTCACTTCCACTACAAAAGATAATATTGACCCTTTACGCATAAGAATTCTTCCTTTGCCTGATTTACCTAATTAAACTCCCAATCGTGCATGAACTTCTTTCGCTAACTCTCCCTTCTCCTCATCCACATGACCAGTGTTCCACATAGATAACCTGCTAAGAGAATCAACAACGACATTAGCTTTACCAGGGGTGGTAGAGGATGCTTATGTCTAGTCTTTGAGCAACTTGTGTGATCTCCTTTATCTCAAGTGAATCTCCTTCAGGGTAAAGACTTATTGCATGCTCTTGTTGTCTATGGCTACATTCACATGTGCTCCATATAAGTAGTGGTGCCATAGTTTGACAGCAAACACCACTGCTACCAACTCTAACTTATGAGTGGGATATTCATTTATGTAGAAGCATAAGCAACAATCTTCGCTCTCTGCATCAACGGACATCCTAATCCCACTATCAAAGCATCACAGTATGTCACGACCCAACCCAGGGGCCGTGATTGGTGCCGATAGGGCACCCAGACATACACTATACAGAATTTCCACTCACGACAGCTAAGGAATTTCATGAAATTTTGACAGAGTTTCCTCTGTTTTTCTAACTAACCTCACCTGCAAATAGTGAACCCAACAGTACCAAACATCATTATAAGTTCATATATATAAAAAGGAGAGCCGACAAGGTCGCCACTGCGGCAAAGCCGCCCAACAAGCATATCATACAAATGAGTTCATACCAACATGATTTCCCACACCCATATGTATCCACAGAACTCTATGTACATAAAGTGGATCACAAGACGGGACAAGGCGCCGTCACACCCTCGAATATATATATATATATATATATATATATAAATGCAAAATACAAAATATACGTGTACAAATATATACCAAA
>JAOTQJ010110357.1:0-11102 GCA_025642045.1 Solanum sejunctum | reverse complement strand
TTGTGATTATTATGCTTATGATCGCTGTTTCATTGCACCCTGTCTACTTAGTATATTCCAAGTACTTATACATACTCTATGCCTATATGATATCACCATGTAGGGACCGAAACTCCTATTGATCCTCCTCCTCTATGTGGCTTAGACGAATCTTTTGAAGACTACTATTGGCAAGTCCTGTACTTCGGAGATGACATCCACTTTATTTTTATGCTCTTGTTAAGACTTGTCTAGTTTTGGATATGTATCTTTTGAGGGTGAGTCTAAGAGATGTCTTGGCCCCCGCTCCATTCATATTAGAGATGTTATTAGATATGATTATCTATGTAATGAGTTTGACTCTTTTATGATTATATTACTACAAAAGACTTCCCCTAGATGCTATTCCTTTTTATGTGATGATGTGTGTTTATGATGAGATGGAAGTTCCAAGTCCCTAATGCCCCCATAGCTTGAGTCATACTTACCCGTTCCTTAGACTTATTTACTATGTGAGTCATATTTATCCTCTTACCTATGACATCCCTATAGCATGAGTCCAGAGCCCCACTTCCTTTAGAAATTATGTTCTATGTGTTTATTTATCTTTGTTTTTTTTTCCAGCAAGACAAATGATGTGCTACACATGCTTAAGAGGCTTGTTTGGGGATCTCTTCAGGTCCCCATTCATTGTGTCACATCTAGGCCCTACGCTTGGATCGTGACAATCTTGGTATAAGAGAACTAGGTTTACAAATGGTCCTCAAAAATCCAACACACCACGTCGAGTAGAGTCTTGTTTATAGTTGTGAAACGTGCCACAACTATGACTCTGAGGTTATGAATCATTTTAGGAAATGCATCTTTCTTCATGATCTATGTTGTGTGGTAGAGATATATCTTCTAAGGTTTATTTCTGACTCCTGACCATCATATTTCAGAATATGTCTCAAGCTATTTAGAATGATGTACAAGATGATAACTATCCCTCGCTTGTGGATCAACTTCCTAACAATGGCATATGAAATGCGAAGATTCGCGATACCCTATAACTATTGGCTAAAGTTATAACCGCTCAACTCAACCAATAAGTGGGTGCCCCTAAGATCACAAGTGATAAAAGGGAGGAGAGAAATAAGAGGGCTCAGTATGATGGTGGTCTTTGAGGTGCTAAGGGTGGTCATTTCCAATAAGGTTACAAACTCAAACGTCAAGAGTCCTCTCATGCTTAAAACGAAAGATTTGCTAGTGATGATGTTCCTAACTGGAAATCTCAAGGTGGTAACAATAGAGTGACTCATCCTAGATGCCTAAAATATGAAAGGAATCATGTCGGCACATGTCTGAGGAACACAGGTGCATGCTTTTGGTGTTACAAGAAGGGCCACAAGATTGTTGATTGTCCATATGCTCAAGAAAAGATAAAGATGATCATCCTCTAGGACATAATGCTCATGGGACTCGAAGGGCCCAAGGTGGCATCAAGGGTAAAGGTGTTATTTGCTTTTCTAAGTGTCCAAGGTGTGGGAAGAACTATGGTGGCATTTGCAGAGAGGATTGAGTGACTGCTTTGGTTGTGGAAAAATGTGGCCCCATATCTCTAAGTGTCCTTATGTTGCTAAAAGAGGTAAAGCAGGGTGTCTTCGAGGTCAAGTGGTTTCAACAGGGCCAGTGCAAGATGCCTAAACCTTATGAGGAGGTTCATATATAAACCAATTCAATTATCTTCAGGAGTGGCAAGTGGTGGATGATACCCTTGATGTTGTTACATGTATGTTAAAGGTTTTTAATTATTATGTGTATACTTTATTAGATTCGGGTGCCACTCTTTCTTTCATTACTCCTTTTATTGCCAATAAGCTTCATGTGTGCTCTAAATTTTTCTGCGAACCCTGTAAGATGTCTACCCCCCGTTGGTGAGTCCATTATTGCTAGAAATGTTTATAGGGATTGTCCTATGTCTATATTGCATCAAGTCTTGCCTTGTGATTTTATTGAACTTGGCATGGTAGATTTTGACATTATTCTTGGGATGGATTAGTTACATGCATATCATGCTTTCATTTACTGTGAAACCCATAAAGTTAGTTTCCAAATTCCTAATGAGACTATTTTCGAGTGGAATAGTCATGATTTGGTGGTTAAGTGTAGACTCATCTCTTGTCTTACAGCTGGAAAATTGATTTCAAAGGGTGAATTTACCATCTTGTGAGGGTTTAGGATATTAAGTCTAAAGTCCTTCCTATTGAGTCAGTTTTGGTGGTCAATGAGTTTTTGTATGTCTTTCCTGATGAGATTCCCAGTGTTCCTTCCGAAAGGAAAATAGACTTTGTCATAGACCTCCTCCCTGATACACAACCCATTTCTAGTCATCCTTACAATATGGGCTCGATGGAGTTAAAGGAGCGTGATATTCCCAAAATGGCTTTCTGGACTAGGTATGGGCATGTTATATTTGTGGTGATGTGATTGGGTCTAACTAATGCACCGATGATATTTATGAATATCTTGAATAGGGTCTTTGAATTCTACCTTGTCATGTTTGTGGTGGTCTTCGTAGAGGACATATTAATTTACTCCTTGAGTGAAGAAGAGCATGTGAACCAATTGATGGTAGTGTTGGACACCTTAAGGAAGGGAGGTTGTTTGCTAAGATTGATAAAAGTTGGTTATGAATAAAAGAAGTTATAACTCATTGGGCATGTAGTGTAAGGTGTAGGAGTCAAAGTGAATCTCAAGAATAGAAAGTCCATTGATTGGCTAGGTTGGGAATTAGGTTATACAGGGCCAAAAGATGAAGTGATAGTGGTTCTAGATTGATCCGACACTTTTGCAGTTGAAGACATCAAATCTAAGCGGGACTTTGACCTCTCTTTATTAGAATTAAAAGCATTGAAGAATGGCAAGGTAGAGGTTTTCCCCCAAAGAGGTGATGGTATCCTTAGCTATCAAGGTAGTTTGTGTGTTTTAAATATTGATTATGTTAGGTTACTTGATCTTGAAAGAGGCACACAATTCATCCTATTCTAATCATCCCGGTTTCATAAAGATGTATATAGGTTTTAGGGAGGTATCTTAGATAGGTTAATTAAGATGGCATTAATTAGACTAGACCTTATTTATAAATGCCATGGAGAAAATGAGGCTTATAGGGGAAGAAGTTGAGAATAGATCAAAATAGGCACGAGCTCTACTTCGATGTGGGGAGAAGAATTCTTGAGTTAGGTATAGATTATTTTTATTTGAAGGTATTACCGACGAAGGGTTTTGTTCAAATTTGTCAAGGAGGACAAATTGAATCCAAGGAATGTAGGACCTCATTAAATATTGAGAAGAATTAGTAAGGGTGCCTATGAATTGGAGTTGCCTATGGAGTCGAGTATGGTTCAACCGGTCTTCCATGTATCCATGATGAGGAAGTGTGTAGGTAACCCAGGTTCTATAGTGCCTCTTTGATTTTGTGGGGGGTTGTATAAGATAATTGGATTTAAAGGAAGTCTCGGTAGAAATATTAGATAGACAGGTGAAGAAGTTGAGAAATAAAGATGTGGCATCTGTCAAAGTCCTTTGGATGAATCAATTAGTTGAAGTGCCACTTGGGAATTGGAAATGAACATGAAGAAGAAATATCTATAATTCATCCACTCTATGCAAGCCAAAAGTAATAAGTTAACTCCTATCTATGATGACAAGTCCTGAATTTCAGCCCTTATGTCATTTTTGCATGCATACATGTTCATGATAACAAGTTATGGTGATTTTTTATTTATGTGTTCAAAACTTTTTCAAAATGATGTTTAGGTGCATTTATTTCATTCATGTTGGGTCGAAGGTATCTTATTCACTTCCCTTCACATGGTTTCTTTACATTTAAGGATGAATGTTCCTAAGGGGAAGATATTGTAACACCCCTTATGTGCATCAGAAATGGCTGATAGTGTAATTCTCGAATATCTCAAAAACCATGCATGATTTAAAAAATTCAACTTTATATTCTCATTTAGGGAGCAAAATTATGTCAGAAAAGGGTAACCCTCAAATTTTAGAAGACCCATAGTGAAAAATAATTTTCGCAATGGGAAGCCAAGATAGTAGGCCTACATGCCTAGGCAGCAATGCGCTTGGGGTGTTTGTTAGTGTAAATTGGCCTCCATGCCTAGTCCACATCACGATTAGGCCACGGATTAGTGCAAAAGTTTTTGAATTTTTAAAGTTTCGTTCAAGGGTGTTTGGGTAATAACCCAATTCCTATATGTAAGGGAATACCCTAATCTTCCACCATTTCCTAGTCCAAGAACACTCGAAACCCTCCCAAAATACTTCTTTAAGTCCTCTATTCAATCTCAAGGATTTCAAGAACAAGGTTTCGATTTCAATAATCCAAGTCAAGTCTCAAGTCTTCTTTAACCTTTTCTCCAAGAAAGTCTCAAGTTTAGGTATGCAGATTTGATTGTGGGAACCTTCCTTCCCATAAGTCCAACTATTCCTCTTCTCCTGCTATATGAAGTTTATGAATCTTCATGGTTGTTTTTTAAACTCTTGAATATAGTATTAATGCTATATAATCTATTATGGTTTACATTCATGCATTATCATGAAGTAAAATACTAGGTGGTATTAATGGATTTATGGATTACTTTAGGGGTAGTTATGAACTCTTGTTTATGATGATATTGTTATGCATTATACATATGTCCTCTATATGGTTTTTACATTATGTTTTATGCTAAAATATTTTTTTAGTTTTATATTATGATGGATTTTATTATATTCAAATTATGTTCTCTATAATACTATGAAAAGCGATGAAGGAATTGATGTGTTTAGTTCGTTTTCATTATATTCAAAATTTTTTGGGTATCTTCCTGTTGTTGGTAGTTTTATTGTTATTTATTGTTTTACTTGTATACTCGCTAGATTATTTTACTTTTTTACTTGTATATCTTTTTTGGATTTTGTAGCTTAGAGAGTTTTTAGTTCTTAGTTACTCGCATCAGGATCTCATGGTGGACTAGGGTCATGTCATCAGTCGGGGTCAGTGGTTAGGGGTAAGGTTGGTAAGGGAGGTATGGGGTTATTCAAGTTAAGGTTAGGTCGTAGAATATAGGATCACTTACGGGAAAATCCATAGAGCTAGTGAAGTATCTTAAGAGGAGACATATTAATATAGCGTGTGTCTAGGAGACCAGGTGGGTAGGCACCAAGGCTCGGGATTTGGATGGGTTTAAGCTATGGTACTTAGGTTGTTCTTGGGATAGAAATGGTGTGGGTAGCCTAGTAGATGAGGATCTTAGGGTTTATGTGGTTGAGGTTAGTAGGATTAATGATAGGATGATGTTTATCAAATTCGTGGTTGGTAGACATGTGGTGAACATGGTTAGTGCTTATGCGCCCCAAATAGGCCTAGATGAGGAAGTCAAAAAGCTCTTTTTGGGGAATTTGGATGAGGTTGTGCGAGGCATACTGGAGGAAGAAAAGATCTTTATTTTGGGTGACTTTAATAGGCATATCGGGGCAACTATTAGGGGGTTTGAAGATGTTCATAGAGGCTTTAGTTTTGGGGAGAGGAGTGGAAGTGGTCCGTCTCTCTTGAATTTTGCCAAAGCCTTTGAGTTAGTGATTGCTAACTCGTGTTTACCAAAGAGGGAAAACCACTTGATTACCTTCCATAATATGGTAGCTAAGATCATATAGATTACCTACTTCTCCGAACGGGCGATAGAAGTCTATGTAAGAATTAAAAAGTTATTCCGAGTGAAAATATTTACATTCAATATAGGCTTTTAGTGATAGATGTAGAGATCAAGAGAGAAAAGAAGAAAAAGGTTATGTATGCCTGATCGAGGTTGGGGAGGCCTTACTCCTGCCCTTTCTCGCGAGGTAAAAGAAATGTTGAGAAACTAAGAGTGTCAAGTAGTGAAGGTACTGTGAAAAGTATGTGGGACACAACTGCTAGTTACATAAGAAAGGTAGCTACCGAGGTACTAGGGGTTTCGCGAGGGGCGTTTGGTAGATGTCAGGGTGATTGGTGGTGGAATAATGAAGTTCAGGGCAAAGTGAAAGATAAGAAGTTCTCTTATATAGAGTGGTTAGAGTGTAGGGATGAAGATGAAAAGTAAAAGTTTAAGATAATCTATAAGACGACCAAGTCAGAAGCAAAGATGGCGGTGATGAATGCTAAGTTAGTAGCGTTTGACCACCTTTATGAGGAAACTAAGTGATAAAGGCGGGGACAAGAGATTGTATAGGCTTGCTAAAGTAAGAGAAAGAAAAGCTCGCGACTTAGACGAAGTAAAGTGCATCAAGGATGAGGCGGGAAAGGTGTTGGTGGATGACGCTTCCATTAAAATAAGGTGGCAAGATTACTTTTATAAACTCTTAAATGAAAAAGGAGATAGAGATATTGAGCTGAGTAAGTTGGCACACTACAAAAATCATCCTAATTTTGGTTATTTCAGGTGGTTCAGAGTTGAGGAGGTAAGACGAGATATTATAAGGATAAAGAAGGGAGGGCGATCAGGCCTGATGAGAATCCAGTAGACTTTTGTAAGAACATAGTCAAGGATGGCATAGAGTGGTTGACTAGACCATTCAATGCTATTATGAAGACTACCAAGATGCCTGATGAATGGAGGAGGAGTACAATGGTTCCATTGTACAAGAATAAGGGAGATATTCAAAACTGTAACAATTAAAGGGATATCAAGTTGTTAAGCCACACTGCGAAGGTCTAGGAGAGAGTAGTGGAGATGAAGGTGCAAAGAGTAGTATCTACCTTAGATAATCAGTTTGTATTAATGCCGGGGTAGTCAACTACTAAAGCAATTCATCTTGTTCGGAGGTTAGTGGAGAAATATAGGAAAAGAAAGAAGGACCTTCATATGGTGTTCATTGATCTCGACAAGACATATGACAAAGTCTCAAGAGATGTCTTATAGAGGTGACTAGGGGTGAAAGCTGTCCCAATGGCATATATTAGGGCGATTAAGGATATGTACGATGGAGTCAAAACTCGGGTAAGAACAATAGGGGGAGACTCAGAGTATTTTCCTATTGAGATGGGACTCCATGAAGGATCTGTGTTGAGCCCTTTCTTATTTGCCTTGGTGATGGATGAGCTAACGCGATCTATCCAGGAGGAGGTACTATGGTATATGCTATTTGCAGATGATATAGTACTGATTGATGAGACTCATACTAAAGTTAATGATAGGTTGGAGGCCTGGAGACACGCCTTGAAGTCCAAAGGATTCAAATTGAGTAGGACCAAAACTGAATACTTGGAGTGCAAATTCAGTGTTGAGAGGGATGAAGCAAACTCTGATGTAAGGCTTGTGACTCAACCTATTCCCAAGAGGGAAAACTTTAAGTATCTCGGGTCCATCATCCAGAATAGTGGCGATATCGACGATGATGTCCCACATTATATTGGGGTAGTATGAACTAAATGGAGGCTTGCATCTGGAGTATTATGTTATAAGAAGATACCACCTAAACTCAAAGGTAAGTTCTACAAATTAGCGATTAGACCATCTTTACTGTATGAGGTAGAGTGTTGGCCTATCAAAAATGCATATGTCCAAAAAATGCATATTGTAGAGATGAGGATGTTGAGATGGATGTGTGGTCACACCAGGAGTGACAAGCTTAGGAATGAGACCATTTGGGAGAAGCTAGAGGTGGACTCGGTGGCTGATAAGATGAGGGAAGTGAGACTGCGATGGTTTGGACATGTGTAGAAAAGGAGTATCGATGCTCTTGTTAGGAGGTGCGAGAGGTTGGTTTGGGGAGATACATAGAGGGGTAGAGATAGACCAAAGAAGTACTTGGGGGAGGTGATCAAACATGATATGGTGGAACTTGATCTCACTGAGGACATGACCTTAGTAGAAAGAAGTGGAGGTCGCGAATTAGAGTAGTAGGCTAATCGGTTGGTAGGATTAGGTGTTAGAGGAGTAGTAATGTTTTATATCATGTATTGTCATTTCTTTGTTGTGTATATGCTAATTGTATCATAACTACGTATTGTCATGTTTTTCATGTTATTAGGTTTTCTTTTCTATTCCCTTTCATTTACTTTTTGTCATGTCTAGTTTATTTTGCTTATGAGTTTTTGAGATGAGGGTTCCCAGGAAACAATCTCTCTACTTTTACGAGGTAGTGGTAAGATCTGCGTATATTTAACCCTCCCTAGACCCCACTTGTGAGATTCCACTGGGTATGTTGTTGTTGGTTGATAAGATGGATCTCATGCCCTCATGTCTATATTTTGAAAGATGATGTGTATTATCATGATGAGTTGATCAAGAATGATTTAAACTAATTATTTTCTCCATATGTCTTGAATTATTCTTTCTTAAAATATTAGGATTTTACTACAATATTAGTGGATTGATTTGAAGACTTTGAATTAGATTGATCTTACTTCTCTTTTTTCTCTTACTCTTGAAATGCATGATTTTAAGTACTTGTGTATATACCCACCATGTGTTTGACTAAATTACTTGACAAGGAATCTTGATGTTGATGAGATGTTATTGTATTAATTTACATGACAAGCATGTTATAATATTTTATGGTTTTCCAAGCATGTTAAACTCATGAAAAGCTTCTATGATCTACAAGTGAATTTTTAAGTTCTTGTGCCATGTTTTATTCTCATGTGAATTGTGATGCCTACATGAAGGGGTTATGAACTATGTTATTTACCTCATCGTCATGTATGATTCAATGCTACATACTATCTTATATTTACAAGAAGAGGTTATGAACTATGTCATTTGTCTCACCCTCATGTACGATTCAATAATGCTTACTATCTTATATTTACATGAAAGCGTTATGAACTATGTTATTTTCCTCACCCTCATATGCTATCCATCACCAACTAGAAGGGGTTATGACCTATGATATATTCCTCACCCTCTAGTTCAAGGTATTTGGATGAGCTATTCATGTCACTTTATTGTGTTGAACAAATTATGCAAGCATGGTTATCTTCACGCATGTTTTAACTTAAGCATTGATCATACATGTCATATTAAGCTCATGTCTAATGATTATGATTATGCATCTTGATTGTTATGCTCATTATCCTTGGTGAATTGCACCCCACATACTTATTACATTCTAAGTACTAAATCAAACTCTATTCCTATATGATATCACCATGTAGGGACTGAAACTCCTATTGATCCTCCTCCTCCACGTGGCTAGATGAATCTTTTGAAGACTACTATTGGTGAGTCCTCTACTTCGAGGACGACATCCACTTTACTTTCATGCTCTTGTTAAGACTTGTCTAATTTTGGATATTTATATTTTAAGGGTGAGCCAGGGAGATATCTTGGCCCACACTCCATTCATATTAGAGGTATTATTTGATATGGTTATTTATGTAATGAGTTTGACTCCTTTATGATTATGTTATTACAAAAGATTTCCCCTGGACCCTATTCCCTTCTCTGTGATGATGTGTGTTGATGATGAGATGGAAGTCCCAAGTTCCTAAATGCCCCCACAGCGTGAGTCATACTTATTCGCCCCTTAGACTTATTTGCTATGTGATTCATATTTATCTTCTTCCATATGACATCCCCATTGCCTGAGTCCAAAGCCCCGCTTCTATTAGAAATTATGTGCTATGTGCTTATTTATCTTTTATTTGTTTTTGTAAAACCAATGTTATGCTACGCACACTTAATAGACTTATTTGGAGATCCCTTCAGTTTCCCATTCACTGTGTCACGTCTAGGCCTTATGTTTTGGTCGTGACAATTAGTTAGACATTTTTCATTCTTACTATAGCCTATCAAATTAGACTCAAATATACTAGGACCAACACCATCACCCTGATATCTCTAATAGAGTCCCCTACGGCTAAAGGCCTGAGCTTTTTCCTTACATGGCTATATGTTTGTCTAGTTGGATCATGCATAGACTATAAAATGTTTCCTTCTATATAACCCCCCACTTAAAGTGTACAATTCAAGTAAATACAGTTGGAAAGTGCTAGGTTCGAGTCCCAATAGTGTTAGATTTGAGTCCCAATGGGTACTTTTAGGTCTGCCTTGCAAGATACATCCACGGTTCACAGTCTGGGCTCTATATTCCTTTCCCTATTCTTCTCATATGTCTACAATTCGAGGTTCGAGCTCATTATATTCTACTATTGGCATTGTATGGGATGGGGTTGCATTCGTAGTTTGAGGTCCAAGCTTTGCCACATGTACTTTACGGGGACACATCCATTGATCGAGGTTTGACCTCTGTATTCCCCTCCTGCCTTCTATATTGGGTTAATGGTTAAAGTATAATTGAGTGGTTGGGATCAATTGATATATCCTTGGCTAATTGGTGTGTTGATGTACCTCTTGGGCTTATGGGGGCCCGATGGGCATATAGGGTTATATAGATAGTATCTTACATTTGGGTACCTGCCTTTCCTATATGGTTTTGGTTAGTACTAATCGATTTCACTTGGTATTAGTATTACAAAATTTCAGTCAGATGGTTCTATTAGAGTTGTGGTTATGTGTATGTGATTGGGTTAGGAACTCAATTCAGACTTGACATTTGTAGCCTTATAATTATTCACCCTTCATTGTGTGTAGGTGTATTGACCAGGCTTATGGGGGTCCAGTTGGTGTCCAAGCTTAGTCGATAGGTCCTTACACCTACGTACATCACTCTACTATTGTCCAAATTCTAGTTACATCTATTTGTACAAATATGCATTACCTAGTTTGGGCATATTTGAGTTACTTTCCACCTAAAGATACGCATTATTTGGTTTTGGTAGACAACTACTGTAGAATTGTATTCTAGTTTATTATTTCCTTATTTACTATTTTCACTTAGTTAGCCTATGAAACCTACTAGGTACCATATCCCTGGTACTCACCGCTACATTTCTTTATCTATTTCGTGGTACAGGTCTTAGCACGAGCCAGTATTGGTGATTCTTTATATGATAGTTATATTCAGAGACTAGTGGTGAGCATTAGATGTTTGTGTATACTTTCAGTCTCCTTCTGTATTTGTGGTTGTCTTTTGTGACTCGAGACATGCACTTATATATATATATATATATATATATATATATATATATATAGAGAGAGAGA
>JAOTQJ010110346.1:0-11103 GCA_025642045.1 Solanum sejunctum | reverse complement strand
AACTAGGCGGGTTACGATAAACATCCTCACTTGTACCTCGGATTTAATAAGAAACTACCAAAGATCCAAACTTAATAGGTTTTGATTTGTTTTGGAGAACGTTTTCTGCTAATTGAGGCAACATGCTATAAAATTAAAGGAATAGCTCTTAATGCATTTTGGAATTGATTCATCTTTCTAAAAAGGTGATTTAATTTTTTAAAGAGGGTAAAATAATAATTTAACTTTTTTCTTAAAATCTTTCCCCTTGTAATATGTATATTATGTGTGAATCTGAATACATATCTGAATATTAAGATGTTTATTAAAATTTAGAAATTTGTGTCTTAATACACATCTAAATATTATTAAGAAGTTGCATTAAGATCATTTGAATACCAAATAATGAAGACTTTATTTTCTTAACTTCTGAACGCATAAAATATGTCTTTGTGTAAAGATAATAATACACTCAACACTATATCAATCAAACTATTCAACCCAAAATATTTTAACTCTCTCTCAAGTTCTCTCTTCCTCAAGTTCAAGAGAAAACCAACTTAGGGTTTTAAGTTCTTCTCAAATCAATGTTCTTCCATAGTTCTTCTACCAAGGTATGTGGGTTTCAGCTATGGGTTCATCTCACCCATGAAAACGTAAATTATTTTCTACTATATTCCTTAATTTCAAGTATGCAATTCTTCATGAGTTTTCATATTATGATTCCAATTGCTTATATTATGAATTTATTGATGTTAGTTAACCTATATTATTATGAAATAATATTTAATTTCATAGAAAGGATGTTATGTCTTGAATTCCTATATTATGGAGGTTAGGATTTTAAAGATATTTGATGGGTTTCGTAAAATTTATTTTAAATTGATGGATTCTGTTACCTATATGCATGAGAAACTATAAACTAAATTTTCTTACTTGAAATTTGTGAATTTATTTGAGGTTTCTTGACAAGCCAATTTATGGGTCATGAAGTTTATGATATGGGTTTCTTAAGTTATCTTTTAAATTGGTGAATACTATTACTCTCATACATGGATGATTAGTAATTTTCATGATTCCATTGCTATTTATAATTCTTCCTTATCAAATTTCGGGTTATGAAGTTGATGGAGGGTTACTTGATTTTAATTAAGTTCATACTTCCCTTATTATTTTTATAGATGAATAAAGTATAAATCACATGAATTTCATGAATTGGTGTATTGACTCATGTATCTTATTGATTTCAAGTAATGAGTTTGTGAATCGGTTTGTGGGTAACTTCAAGTATGGGTTGGTTGTCATGGATACATATGAGTATGCATATTTCCTTAAAGTTTCAAGATCTTAAAGCCAATTTACATATATTAGTGCATTGTATCATGAGATATCCCATGACATGATATGCTTTTAGAATGGTATTGAAGTAAAGAATGAATGAACTATTGAAATGTGAGTTCTCTCACCTAACTACGATTATGAGTTGATGATAGCTCGTTAGTAGAGGCATAGACAAGATTTAAAAAGCTATCCTTATGATGATGATTAATGTTCCAAATGCTTATAGGATGGGATAGTAGAATATCTCTCCATATTAAATGTCTCTATGATTCATTGATGTCGCCCAAGTTACACCTCCTTTTTAGAGGATAAAGCGGTCATTGTCAAGATATATAATCTAACCAAGGTTAGGGTCGAACCGATAGGGAATACGTAGACTTAAGAGAATTCATCAATATGCAATCCGAATAATTAACCAATGAGAGGGTTTTGCAATAATCAATGAGAAAATAAAACTATCACAAGAGAGAAGTCAATAATGGAGAGAAATTAGGGTATTGTGTTTCCCATGATTTCCCAACTCAATATCACCAGATAACCTAATTTTTTTCTTGTGTATCGCATGCAGGACAGTAATTTATGTTCACCAAGCCCTTTGGTCAAAGGTGAGAGGTGAATTTCACTATGTGATTTGGCCCATCTGTATAGTGTGCGTTACTAACCATTACCTATTAGTCCCAGTATAACCTCCGTATGGCCCAATTTGGTTGATTAGATGAGAATACATCAATCAAATCTTGTTAATTAATCTCTTTTTCTATTCATTACTACCTTGATCCAGTCAGTAACACTAGGTGGGTTCTAATGTTGGCCACCACTAGAAAATATGCAAAGCAAAGAGAATTAATTAATACATGCATATACACCTTTCAAGAATTATGAATTATCTAGTTTTACCTTGTTAATTCTTCATGGTTTTCACAATTCTAGTTGTAGATTTAGCTATTCATATTACGTGTAGATGCAGGAATTATGAATTGAGAAGACATAATTAAACACTTACACAAAAGAATTAAGAACAAGCAATCCAACTTCAATGAAAATCACAAGCTTAAAGATTGAATTAAGCCACAAGTGTTCTCAAAGACTTTCTAGTATGATCTTACAATTTTCTCTCTCAAAATATTGAGTTCTCTGAGTGCTTGGTGAAAACTTCTAAAAAATAACCTACAAAATTTATTTATAATAATTAAAATTCAAGTCCTAAACAAAATAAGAGAACTGGTCGGCATGCTATACGAAAGGACTTTAAGACCCGTATACTTCAACGGCCCATAATCGGGGTGTCGTATTCAGCTGCTGGTGAAATGCCCCAAAAACACCTAAAAATGTGTCTCGAAAATGCTCATAATTGTAATTTTCATATATCTGTAAATTCGCGTGTGATATTGAAAATCCGACCTTATATTCATGATCAGGGGGCGAAATTGAGTAGGAAATGGGTATAACCCCAATTTTAAAGGACCCATAGCAAAAAATAATTTTCATAAATTTACCTTTTCCAGAGACAATCCGCGCCCTGGGCGCGACGTGCCAGGGGCACGAAGATGTACAAATTTTTTCTTAGTTTCTTATTTCGATCCAAGGGCCTTAGCCCCATGCCTAGTTATGCGTAAAAACATCCGGAGAGTGTCTTGGCCCCCACTCCAATCTATGTTTAGAGGTGGTGTTGGAATAATTAATGTACTTATGCTTTGAGCTTTGACTCTTTTATACTTTGTAAATCTCAAGACTTTTCCTTAGTCCCTTTTTCCCTTATTTATATCTCTTGTTGTTATTTTGGTTCCGCGATCAAGGATGTGTGATTGATATGCTAATAGCCTTGTTTGGGGTCCTTTCTGGTTCCTCATTCACTGTGTCATGTCTAGGCCCTAGGCTTGGGTCGTGACAGCTGGAATTTGACACTTCAACTCTATGACACCCCTCTACAACTCGTAAAGTGATTTACAACTCATAAAGTGGGTTTCGTCCGATGACATTTTGCAAGTCTAAGTCTCTGATCCTCAGAGCACGAATCCTCTTCTACGACTGGTAAACTCCTCTACGACTCATCTGCATGTTCGTATAATAAACTTCAGAAAATATCCCCTCACTGGAAATCTTGACGAAACCTTCCTATGGCTTGTAGAATAATATATGACCTGTAGAGAGTCTCGTACAACAGCAAAAGCAAACAACTTTTGCAAAATTTCCCCAAAATCATGGGCAACCTGTAATCCTGCAAATATAAACACAAAAACACATAAAACCAACTAACATCGCATTGAGAACACACAAAATTTCAAATTTTAAGCATCAAAAGTGTTATATTTTGGCAACACATCAATACCCTCAACTTAAAATTGTTACTTGTCCTTAAGCGATGGACTCAATCTAAATAGATAATACAGTAACAAACAGAAAACATTTGTTTTAGGCGAAGAAAACAGAAAATATCTTAATAAATTAATCATTATTTAGGCATCAATTGTGATTTTCTAGTGATTTGGTATTTATAAAATTAACATTTTCTGTGTTTGTGATCTCTGGCTACTGTATCTTTTTATTATACTTGATTGTATTAGTTTCTTAATTAATGTACTGTAAAGTGTATCACCTACGTGTTCCAGCATTGTCATTGCTTTGTAAACCTTTACTGACAATATACCCCTGTAATTTATTGTAGACCACACTTATTGATCTGTTTTAGGCAATGAATATAGAAAATTGCTTGATGAACTAATCAATAATTAAGCATCAATTGTGATTTTCTAGTGATTTGATATTTGTAAAAGTAATATTTTCCGTGTTTGTTATCTCTGGCTACTGTTTTTTTTTTAATTATACTTGATTGTATCTAGTTCTTAATGAATATACAGTAAATTGCACCACTGTTATATTTAGGAACGTCACTCTTATATTAAGACGTGTAACAATTAGTACATTAAGAATACGATTGTTTAGAAGGTCTATTGTTAATACGATCACCAATGTAGGAAAACTATTATTTCGTTTTGAGTATGACATAAGGTCTCTTCGTTGAAAGATTCAAGATTAGCAATTACATAGATGCTCTGTTCATATATATAGGTGCTCTGTTTCTGTTAACTTTAGCAGAGATTTCCTAATCACATCAGAATGATCAGGTCCAACAATTCATGAGCAAAGGCATTAGCTCCAACAATGGCCTTTTGTGGCTGCACATGAAGTCCCATGTCCTCTTCCATCTTTCTTGACATCAGTATATGTTGTGTATTAATCCCTGTATATAGGCCACCTAGTACTTGCTCTCCACGACATTTTAAGGCCATTAAAACCTCCTCCAAGAAAGCATTTCCAGCTCTTTCACCAATTCCGTTGATGGTCACTTCTAATTGTCTTGCACTTGCACATGCTCCAGCTATGGTGTTGGCAGTAGAAAGCCCAAGATCAAACTGGTAGTGTGTTGAAATGATCATATCTTTAACTCCTAGGCTTTTCTATTCAAGTTAAGGTTGTGGGATCAGATGCTAAGCTGGACTTTGTCAGAATTTATGCTTAAATATATGATCTGTTGGGAGTTTGTGCTTAAAAATTTATGCGTCACTTATTATATTAAGGAACGTCACTGTTACATTAAGATGTGTACCTATTAATAGATTAAGTATCTAATGCGCTCTTTTCTGCTAGATTAAGTAAAGCATATGTTAATACAGTAAGACCTTTATGAATGTTTTTATTTCGAGTCTTAAAATCTATCTTATTGAGAATTTGCACCATTGAGGTCTCAGAACTAGTTTGATAAGTCCTGTTATGTTGTCCATACATGTTTTTGAAGAGTATCATAAGGATCAAGCCTCCAGCAAGTCTCTAATTACACAACGAACTTTCATATCAAGCTACCACATCTATGAGCCTTTTTGACTGTCTTACTGTATTTAATCTAATTGCAAATTTCTTTTTTTAAGTTGGTAACATTTGTATTTAAGTCGGTACTTAGGTAATACCGAAAAAACCATATTTACAAATAAGTAGAATGGAAGTAAAATCTATCCCAAAGCTGAACCAAAATCAATATGGACCCTAAAACTTCTATGATTGGCTCAGTCTTCTTGGAGCAGACATTTGTACATCGAAGGCAGAACAACAGAATACATTTAAGCTTGAGTTAATCTAATTACTGAATCCTATTTGATCTGTGTAATCAGAGTGTCAGTATCCATACTAACCCCTCTAAACAACTTCTCGTTCTTAGCCTGCCAGAATGGTATATCATGCTAACCCAAAGAGAAGCTATCTCCTCCTTGTATAATTGTCTCCATCTCCTCCTTTTGATTCTTTCAAGTACCTAAGCATCTCCGATGGCTGTTGCACCCCTGCCTGTTGAACCAAAGTATATCTAATTCTTCTGGTTGATCCACAATTAGAGAACAGGTGCCCTTGAGTCTCGCTGAGGCAACATTCTGGATTATTAATTGGAATCTGCATTCATTGAAGTCTGGCTTTTATAAGCAATCTGCCCTGGACTGCTAGCCATACAACAAACTTATGTCTAGATTGTAGTATTCTGCTCCAGATCAGCTAAGCTATTCTCAATCTTCTTTGCGACTCTGGCATGGATTCATAACTAGCTAAAATGTAGTAGTTGCCATTAGCTACGAGTGTCTAGTCTCCTTGTTGTAAATATCATATGTTCATTTAACTTCTCAGTGCATTTAAGTTTTTCCAATACATGCTCCCATATGTTCTGATTACCCTTCATATACACTCCATGCACCAATCGTATCCGAAGTACATTTTTTTGCTTGCGAAATTCCACAATAGATTCTCATCAGAGGATATATTCCACAGGTTGCTGCCTTCTATATTCAACCCACCCTGTTTCTTTGGTACACTTACTTTGTCCCAAGCCACTAAAGCAGTATTTCTTTCTCCTTAATGCTGTCCCGTTAGTTGCATTGAGGGTCTTTCGGAAACAACCTCTCTATCTCTATGAGGTAGTGGTAAGGTCTAGGTACGCTCCCAGAACCCACTTGTGAGATTTCACTGGGTATGTTGTTTGTATATGTTTTTGAAAGTTTGAAATTTAAATGGCTTTTCTGTTCAAGTTAAGGTTAAGGGATCAGATACTAAACTGGACTTTGTCAGAATTTGTGCTTAAATGTATGATCTGTTGGTAGTTTGTGCTTAAAAATTTATGCGTCGCTATATTAAAGAATGTCACTGTTACATTAAGATGCGTACCTATTAATAGATTAAGTATCTAATGTGCTCTGTTTCTGTTAGATTAAGTATTGAATGCACTCTGTTTCTGTTAATACATTAAGACCTTTATGAATGTTTTTTATTCCGAGTCTTAAAATCTATCTTATAGAGAATTTGCACCATTAAGGTCTCAGAACTAGTTTGATAAGTCCTGATTCTGTTGTCCATATATATTTTTGAAAGTTTGAACCTTCAATGGCTTTTCTATTCAAGTTAAGTTATCAGATGTCATAGCGAACTTTGTTGGAAGTTTGTGCTTAAATTTATGCTCTGTTGGGAGTTTGTGCTTAAAATTTTGTGTTTCGCTGTTATATTAAGGAATGTCACTGTTACATTAAGATGCATATCTATTAATACATTATGTACTTAGTGAGAAGACCACTCTAAATACAAAGAAACTAGAAAAGCATAAATAAGGGAGACTCTCCCGTTACAAGCTTTAATGTCTACCTGATTGTTAGTGCCTCACCCGTAGGTGCTGTATAAGAAAATATAAGATGGCAGATTATCTCTAGCTTTAGTTGGGAGTTGATGCCTAGAAAAATAAACTTGAACAGCATTGCTAGTGTGACTTTTTATGTCCCTGTAGTGTGACTGCCTCTGAAAGATTAGAAAATTTTCCACCATATTTGTTTCCACACCTATTTTTCCAAAGGTTCTGACATACAAAAATAGGAGTTGACTGAAGAACCAATTTGTTAGCCTCATTTCTGCCTTTAAAGGACCACCATCTCATAACCAAATTTCTAATAGGAGTGTAGTTCCTGACTATACCATGTAAGGCAGCAAAGAAACCCCAAATGTTCTTTCCAAAATTTCCAGCAGCAAAAATGTGATCAATGATGTCCTGGCCAAGTGTATAACAACAGAAACATTCAAATGGTTGTTGTCCAAAAGTAACAAGTGTTGAATCTTCGTGCCTCCATACTATATGAGCTTTGAGTAAATAGATTCTTATCCTAATGTTGCATTGCTACGTAAACTGCATTTAGTGTCTCCTTTCAATAAATCGAACATTTGCAGTCTATCTATATTAAGTAATCTGAAATATATTTTTGATTAATTTTATCTCTTTTTTACTAATATATTTTTAGCTCGTACAGTAATTGCTGAAAATAAAATAATATCTTCAACATCATGACGATTCTATAAATAAAAGGTGGATGTCTTTTGACAGACTTAGTAAAAAATACTTGGATGGAGTAGAAGGTTTTTTAAATCATGCATTTTCTGAAAAGCAAGGAGAGAATTTCATGTCCTTGTATTGAATGTGTACTTATCCATCAAGTTAATCGGGCTACAACTTATGATCATCTTGTGTATTATGCCATCATATGATAATTGGTTTTGTCATGGAGAGTCTCTAAATGTATCAAACAATACTGAAGTAAATAGTCCAAGGCAGGCAAATGTATGAGATGATGATATGAGAGGAATGATACACGATGCCTTTGGAGGTTTTACACAGTTCATAGTGACCTCAATGAAAGGGGCGAGATGAAGCCAAACCCACATGAAAATGATGCTAATCTATCTGGAACGCAATCTCATGTAGAGGTGGATAAGTTTGAATGACTCATGAAGGAGGCAAATGAAGTTTATATCCTGGATGCAAGAAATTTTAGCAAATTATCCTTTTTATTACATATATATCGTACAAAATGCATGTTCAAATGGTCAAAAGAATCCTTCAATTCTTTGCTTGGACTACTAAAGGATGCGCTGCCTGAAGGATATTAATTGTCTCCTTTTTATGAGACCAAAAAGATTATTGAGGGGTTGGGCTTAAAGTATGAAAAGATTCATGCTTGTCCTGATGATTGCATGCTATTTTGGAAAGAATTTGCTAGTAACTGTTAATTGTAAAAATGGCTTTTTTAAAAAAAATAAAAAATTAGTTTAAAGTTTAATTAATTTAAGAAAACTAATTTTTTACAGAAAAAACAACAACAGAGTCGTCACTTAAATTTTTAAAGAAATTAAGAAAACTTAAAATAATTTTAAGATCCTAACACAAAAAAGTGCTAAAATTTCAGAGAAATAGGTAAGGGTTCTTATTACTATTTTAAAAAGGTATTAGGACTTAAAATAATCGCTAACATGCGGTTACCCGATGATTTGAAAATTATTTGACTAACTTTGAAATAAAAATATTTAAGGACTTTAAGACTCTCCCTCGAATACATAGGGTAGGTAGGGCTGGGTGAGAAATGGTTCCCTCTTGCCAATAAACTTTCCCCGGCCTTCGATTAACCTTACTCATAAAGGGTCTTACGGTTGGGAGAACTACCTAACTAAAGAAAATAGTGTTTCAATTCACTTAGTGAAAGAATTTTAATTATTTTGAGACATGACTTAGAGTAGTAGTAAGAATGACAATAATAATTATAATATTAAAGACTTAGATTAACATGAAAGGGTTTGTCCTTTGGGGATTTTAATTAAGTTAGATACACTAACTAAATAATTGTCAAAATTAAAGTTAATACAAACATCACCAATAATCAGCTCTTAAAAAACATAATAAAGAGAGGGAAAGAAAATTGGGCCCGAGTGTGGTTCTATGTGCCTGGGCCAGAACTTGGGCCTTCCTCTTGTTGTTTTGGGAGCTCTTATTTGTCCATTTAAGCATGTATATCATCAGAGTACATGTATTGTATATCAGTATGTATATCCTCTCTTCCACTATATATCAACTTGCATATCCAACATTCCAACCACCTTAAATCATTACTGCTACAAGATCGATTTTTGTTATTTTTTCTAGACCACGTCACTGTATACACGCTGTATATCAGTGTATACAGTGATATTTTGGGGGCCGAAAGTCGTGTAACACAACTTCCTTAACCTGTACACTAACTCTCCAGGCTGCTTGGGCCTTCACAACTCCGAGAAATGTAAGGTAGGAGCCTCAAAAGACTCAGACAAATTCATAAAAAGCAAGAAAAAGAAAAAGTTTAGGGATCTGACAAATTATTTAAATCCACAATAAAAAATACGCTTAGCATGATAAGTTATAAATCTAGTATATTACATTTAAGACCACACAAAAAACTCGTCAAATCTGAAACCAAGAATCAATACATGAAACTTATTTACTTAAACCCAAGAATTAACACATAACCCATATCTAAAAATTGATATATTGAACAACTTTTAATGATGCTGTTATTTTGCAACAAATAAAGAGAAAGCCTTGATTTCTAGACAAAGTAATTACACCATCAACGAGTTAAAAGTTAAGAAAACTTGGACACGAACGAGTTCAAAATTAATAAGAGTATTAAACCAAGTTGGAATCTAAATGGCATAGTTAAACCAAGACTAAACAAAGAAAACTAAGACACCCTCCATATCGAACAAAAACTAAATATAGGACACAAATTCATGTTAATAAAATTAAAACATAAATAACAATTCAAACATTTATGAATTTGCATTAAGAGCATTGCGGCTAAAAAGGGAACCATGAAAATCGATCATTTTGAACATTACTTAACTTTGAAGCTTGAAATCGACTAAAGCATAACACATGTCGAACAACAAAATCAACAGCTAACTCAAAACAGCATCACAACACGATAGCGCATTTCTAGTCAAAACGAGCTTAACGCAAATAGAAGAACTTCGATACCTCCCAGCTTTTCCATATTCACATAGGTATGAACTTATGAATGTAAGGTGAGCGAGATGAGAGTATTACCTTTATCGGAGCAGTGAAACTGAGCCCTCAACGAGCTTAGGAGAAAGCTTCCACCATCAATTTCTAGAAAATATTTGAGATCAGAATAATTTTTTTGAAATTTTTTTAACTATTTTTATGAAAACTTTGCCTTATTTTCCTTTTTAGGATGATGAAAACCCCCTAAAACAAGTGATGAAGAGGGATATTTATAGGCCAAAAATTAGAACTTTGAATTTGAATTCGAAATTCAAAATTCGAACCTTGGGGGAATTTTTTGTTGCCATCTTTTGCTGAAATTTTTTTTGGGTCATTTGTTTGTGTGTGTGTTCTTGTGTTGTAGAGGGTGAAGAAGAAAGAGTTGGTGAGAGATATGTGGGTCCCACCTAAAAGAAAAAGAAAAGTTGTAACACCCCACATCTTACAATACTAGTACTATACAAATGAACATGATATAGTTTGGTCAAATTAGCACCAATTTTTAAAAGTGCTTAAATCTCCAATTAAAGGGCGATATGTATGCTAACGCTGAGGAGTGTTGAGTGTAAATAAGTTTTAAGTCGAATTGAGGAGATCACAATCCTAAACAAAGTGAGAGAATTGAAGTGCTTGTAGAACTTAGGAAGCTAGCAGGTGAATCACCTACTTGCTTAGCTTAAATTTGCTAACCAAATGGAGATGAGGCTCGACATCGAATTTGTCCAAATGCAATTATGAATAAAGTCCGTGTTAAGGGTACAACTTTAGCCCATGTTTTAGCATCACAAATGGACTATATTTTCATCCCAAGAATAATAAATAAAGGGCCCAAGTACAACAAAACTCACTTGGTGAGTTGGGCCAAAACTAACTAAGAGAAAGAAAACAAAATAGGC
>JAOTQJ010110337.1:0-11105 GCA_025642045.1 Solanum sejunctum | reverse complement strand
TAAAGTGATTTAGAATTTTTATGGAAAGTTGTATGCGTTAGTAATTCTGGAATAATTTGAACCTATAGTTTTTCAAACAATTTAATTTCCGGTCAAACGAACACCATTCATGGATTCTAAAGACTCAAAAGTTAAGGATGAAGTTAATTTAGCACAAGTGTGGCAAGGAATGAACATAGATCCCATTTAGTCTTTTCGTCGAAAGTTACGGGCATTTGCGCCCTCCAAAGAAGTACATTCTTTCAACATCTTAAACCATTTCACATTTTTTTTACAACTTGTGGGCTCTACGTACCCAAGAGTCAAAATATAAATACATTGTTATAAAAGTACCAAGGAACGAATATAGGATATATTTGGACCCAATTTATGAAGGAAAAGGAATTTTTCAAACGTATGACGTTGACTAAGCTGAACTAACTCATGCCAGGAGATAGGAATATTTGCATACCTCAATTTCTTTCTCCAACTAATTCAAACACAGGACCAATCCAATTTATTCTTTCGGATGTCTAACCTCTACACAAATTACAATAATGCCGACATTTAGCAACCATATCGAGTCTTAAATCCTAACTTATTGTCCAAATTTTATAAAACTTTTAGCAGCATCTCCCCTTATAATACGCCATACCAAGAATTCAACTCGGCTCAAATAATTAATCAACAACAACAACAACAACCTACAACACCAATAATCCCTGTCCAATGCCATTGCAACTTCAAAAACACTACAAATCGCTATTATGGCATAACTTGGTAAGATAGGGCAGCATACATATAGGTACACATCTACTATATTCAGGCATTCCTATATACTCCAAGAAATATAATATATCACTCCAACGCCCAACGCAAACCCCCAACATTAAAACATAACATTACACTTCCAATGGGGCTCTAATTCAAGCTAACCCTCATGTATACATTCACATAGTTTCCCAACACTTCTTTAACCCCACAAGGACTATTTCATGGCAAATAAACATAAATACATGATTATAAATCATCATATTTTCATATGCAAACTTATACCTATTCAACCCCAAATTCCAAATTCCAAATTCAAGCTAACAATCAACCTTGTTTTCATGTTTTACCTTCAATTTAACGTACCCCTAACACACCCACAAGCTTTAATTTACATAAATGAAGCTAGAAATTAACATACCTTTCAATCCCCTTATTAGACCCAAGTCTTCATATCCATCAAACCAAGCACTTCCTTGACCAACTAACACCACCACGCCACTTAGTAGACATAATATACAAAGTTTGAAGGGTCAAATAAACTATAGATAAAAAAAAAGAATTTTCTCCTCTACTGTAGCAACCTGAGAGGGTTGTCAGGCTGCTCTGGGTTCTCTCTTTTTTTTCTTAGTGTGGGAACTCTTGCACAAGAGATATATATACATATATATATATATAGGTAAATAAAGTTCCACTTGGACCAATCCAAAAAAGCCACAACATTTGACCCCACTAACAATTTAAATCTTAAAGATTACACTTTAGAAGAAATTTACATTTGGTCCCAAATTTTACCAAATTGAACCAATTAAGGACTTACTGTTTCTAACTTACAGGTTTTAACAATAGTGGCATATGAGTTAGAGCTACAATCAGTCTTAGCGGCCATTCATGTGGTCTTCCATATTTCCATGCATAAGAATTGTTTGGGAGATCCACAATTGGTAGTGCAGATTGAGAATATTGGAGTGAAAGAGAGTCAGAGTCATAAGGAAGTTCCTACCCAAGTCCTTGATCATCAGGTTCTTAAGTTGAGAACCAAAGAGACTGCATTTGTCAAAGTATTGTAAAGGAACCAATTTGTAACAACCAGTGAAATGACTAAAATGCTCCTAGAAAGAAATCGTACACGTAACGTATCTTACCAAGAACCAATGAAAAACCCGAGACCAAATTTGTAATCAGTGTAAAAAATTGAGTGGGAGAATGATCTCAACCTGATTTTAGAGCAATTGGGTCAAAAAATAATTTTTGCTAGTTAATTCTAAAACTGTGAAAACGAGCGCGTGTGTCGTAGACAAACATTTGTTTTTGTTTTAATATTTTTGACATAAACTGGAAAGGACAAAATTTGGCAAATGTAACACATGTCCGAGCCCATGGTCAGACGCAAACATTGTTTTAAGTTATGAAATTTTATTCTTGTATTTTGGGAAAGGTATTTAGGGTGTTCACAACCTATTCTAGGTGCAAGGGTTTACCGAGGAAGAAAGAAGAGAAAGTTGGGGATATCAAGCTTCGAGGTGAAATTCTAGAAGAGGATTAGCCGTTCTTCATCTTAGGTATGTAAGGCCAAACTTAAAGCATGGGATTATTCTTTGATGTGCTGCACAGATGGTTATAGATGAATTGACAACCCATGAGTCCCAACACATGATTCTTGAATTATTATCCTAACTAAATTCTTGAATTAAGTTTTTATTTTATTAATGAGTTTCCTATATACAATAATATCTTGATGATGTTCTTGAAGTTGAGAAATTGTTTAAATGTATGTTCATGCCTTTATTCACATGAACCCTAATTGAGGACTATGGTCGCTTTTATGCATTATTTTGGAAACTGAGTTTTTGATGGCCATATTGAGCATGTTAAACACAAATGATTTATTTTGTCGCATTTTGTTGAGTTTTCATGAATAGAACTTTTGATCATGACTAATAATTTGAGAAAGAGCTTTTATGATATGTAGGGATTTTTGAAGCATGAGTGTACTAAGAAAACACTTGACATTTTAAATTTTGATCGAATTGAGCATTGAGTTTAAATGATGCTTTGAGTACATATTGATGACAATGTAAATATATTTACTAATAATATATTCATTAATGGATGATGGTGATAGTTGATATGAGTCTTAAAGAGGATTGAATTGATTGATGAGTTGTGCATGTTTTAGTCTTGGGAGTATTTTTAAGCATCGAGTAGGTAAAGAGTGTAATCCTAGAAATGCATTTGTAACCATAGGATAGTCGTGCAACACATTATAGCGACTCTTATCTCAAAGGTTGGACATTCTCTTTTGATCAGAGAGAGAGAGAGAACAGAGTACTACATCCTTTATTGTGACAAATTTAGGACAGGCGTGGCAATGATGCTGATTCATTGTGCAATACCTAACTTAAAGGTGGTAGGATAGGATAGATATCGGTTAAGAGAAACTCCTAAGCAACATTAATTGAGCATGAGATTTATAATGGAGTTATTCTTTTCTCTTCAAATGTACATTATAAAGAGCATGACTTACTTTAAACTTGCATGTTTTAGTGAGTTCAGATGAGTTGAGTTGATGTTATTTCTATATTATTCTACCTATGTCAATCTCTATCTACTATTTTACATATAGTATATTCCATGTACTGACACCACTCTTGTGATTCATCATTTTATGAAGTAGATACACGAGATCAAGAACATCAGTAGGCGCATTGTTCAGGATCTTTGGATGTGTAGTGAATTGGTGAGCCTTCCTTACTTCAGAAGATTCACATGTTATTTTTATATTGCTTTAGAGTTTTGAGTTTCTTAGATTTATTTTGATTGAGGTATCTATGTTTCTTTCATTGGTACCTCCTATTAGTGATAGAGCTTCATAAACTAGAGTCGGATTATTTATTGGTAAGATTGTGAGCTAGTTATTTTCTACTAGCCTTTTATTTATAATGCTATTTTGAGACTAGATGAGGTATGCCTATTTACTTCCTTTTATCTTCTGCTGATTTTGTAGAGTGTACTATTTGAAAGAAGGTGACGAGGCCAAGTGGTTTGCTTGGGGACTATCAATAGTCTCTAAGTGTCGGTTACGTCTGGAGTACCCTCCTATGACATGTCAAAATTTGTATCAGAGCACTAGTTCAGGAGTCCTAGGTAGTTTATGAAGTTGTGTCTAGTAGAGTTCTTATTATTTGTCTGACGAGCTCCATATCCATTATGTGGAGGCTATAGGACATTTAGAAATTATTTCCCTTCTTTCAGATTCTATATCATGCGATAAAGTCAAACTCTATAAAAAAGATTCTTTTCTAAATCATGCTTTACACATTGCGGACCATGCATTCTATATGCATTGTGGACTCGAGGTATATCATTAGCATCAAGAAGCATGATCCTATGACTTATGTTGTTGCGTAGGATCGATGTGTTGAAGAGAACAAGGAGAGTAAGATGGAAGAAGTTTGGGGTGAGGAGGGAAATAGGTTCCCCTTTTTGCGAAGACCCTGGAGTTATATACAACCACAAATAGGACACCTTTGGAGTGATTTTCCAATATGATTCAATAAAGCTCAACTCGCTAGGTATACACCACCAGTCACAAGAAATTAGAGAGATGTTATTCCTAGCACGAGTGAAGCCATAGAAGAGTTATGTGCTGCAGTAGTCGTCAAGCTCAGAGAAACCCTCTAGGATGTTGTTACAGATATAAGTTGAGTCTTTACTTGCTTTTGATGCTATCCATGAGAGAAAACTTTATGTTTCTAAGAAGTTTAATGATGCCAACTACGTGTGAGATTTGAGGTCTTGTAAAACCATAAGTAGAGTTTTACCCCTGAGCTAGAAAGATGATGAGGGAGAGGAAGAGATTGGTAGTGAGAGAGTTAATTTGATTGAGATTCGTAGTTAGAGTTATTTACCTATTAGGTAAGTAATAAGTTGATGGATCGATTGCCATAAAATTGATGAAAGAGTCGTAAGTACCCTATGACTTTCACAATGCAGTATAGGGGAAAAGTGGTTGTCATAAGGTGTTAGAGCACCCCCAAACTACAAGGAAGTGTATATGGATGTGGTTGTAGTATTCTTACTATTGAGGTTAAAGTTCTGTGCTTTAAATGTGATATATCTAAATTAGGCTTATGATTTTTAATTGAGAGTTCCTGAGACTCGTCGAGTTATGAGATTAGTCATATAAAGAGATATAATTGAATAGGTGAGTGGTACTGCGTTATGAGGAAAGGATGCATTGATTGAGCATTCATTATGAGATTTTAGTAGGATTATGTTCTTTAAATATTTATCTAGTAGTTTTAAGTTAGCATTAGAGAGGCGTATTATAGATGCACATGTTAGTACTAGACCCTATGCTTGAATTTTGGGGAGTAGTATGAAAAAGGAGATAGTACCATGAGAGTGATAGTCTTAGTTGGAGATCTTGTCTAAGATGCTTGCCAGAGTGTATGAAAATGCTAAATTATAAGGAAAGTGATGCTACGGGTAGGGTACAAGTGCCCATCAGGTAAGACGAGTGAAATAAGGATAGCTAAGTAGATAAGAAGAGACTTGAGATATATATCCATGATTGTGTAAAGATGTGTGAAACTCTAAGTTATGAATTATATAAGAATCTAGACAATATTTTTGAATTCAATGTGAAATAAGTTGAGGTAAGCATTTTGCGTCATCCCGAGAAACTAAGTTGATTGGGGTTTATCGATAGATGATGAGGAGTTGTCCATTACAGTCTTAAGTCTTACACAAATATGTTTATGAGAGCATAGAAGTTTAGTGTTAGTAGGAAAAAAAAGAGGTTAGATTATAAAAGTTGTGAAAAGTGATTATGTACACCATTAATAGTAGCAAACACCAAGAGAGAGTTCCATAGGGACAAGAGGAAGGTAGGAATTATGTCACTCGAAAGAGTTTGAGTAGATTGTCATATGTATACGACTATAGCATAACAGAAGGGTTTAAAATAGTCTTGTGGGTAGTGATTCCTTGATCGAGTGGAGGTATATGATTGCAACCTAGTAGAGGAAATTCATTCCCAAATTTAGTAAGAGGACCTTGAGAGCTAAGGGGGAGTTGAGGGGTTATTAACCCAGAATGAGTCTTCCATTTAGATACTGATAAGTTGATCAAAATGAGACATTGATGTTTTCAGGTTCTTACATTCCTTAAAGCTTGGTTAGAGAGATGCTTTATTCCTTTCTTACATATGAGCACCATGCCTCTGGACTGGACCCATACACTCGACGTAAATTCATATTCATGATGAGTCCCAAGGATGAGGAGTGACAGTTGCACTTTATCTTACAAAAGTCTTAGAATTCCCAACCTTTTTGTCATATGATATGTAGCTTTAGTTTTAAAACATATTCAATTCCATAAATTCATGATGGTTCCAAAATGACAAATGAGGATGTATCACATTACGAATGCTTTCATATTGAATTCTTTGAATGTATTGCGCTCATGATCTTACATTCCAAGTCTTTCCAGTAATTCTTCCTTATAGTCTTGGTAGTGATGTTAATGGAAATAGATGAGTTATTGATTGAATGAGATATGACCTAAGTTTTACCCTACATATAGTTTTCTGAGCTAAGAGTGAGTCCTGATAGATGAGGGAAACTATACTTTATTTCAAATGTCGTCAAATAAGATTTATCGATTGAATCATGTTAACAATCTTTCATTCCAAACTTTTTGGGTAATCTACCTTTTCAGTCTTGATAGAACCCTTAACGATAGTATAGGAGTGATGGTTGATGAGAGAGAGAGTGAGAGTTTTTGAGCCTCATGTCTCCTTATGCATGCACTTACCTTCAGCTTGTTATGCCATTATTGATGGAAGTAGATGCATTATGGGTGATGGGAGAGAATGAGTGCTCCTGAATTGTGATAATAGGGTAGATTTCCTATCCTTGAGTTGATGTTCCTTTTGAGCCTCTGCGTACTCAAGTATGCAAATCCTTGCTGGTATTCATGCATAATAATGATGTTAGAGATAAAGTTTAAACTTTAGATAATGTGTTCTAAGTTTATTCTTGAGAATGAGTACTCGAGTATCTGAGTATTTGAGTTCTTGATGGTATTCATGCATACTTGGCATGGAGAGGTAGCAATTTGAGGTTTCACTAAAGGGGGAGATGACGAGTTCCTCTAGGTCCAAATTATGAGATTGATAGTAGTAGACTATGAGTGAGGGTAGATGAGGAGGAGTGAATGCAACGTTGTTGTGATATTGGTGTTAAATTTATGTCATGTATGGATAAAGATAGGGAGGGGGAGAAAGATGATGCCCTATGATGTGCAATAGATAGGTAAGAGTATGTTAGTGTGACTTTGAGTGAGAGTTCATTGAATGGTGGGGGTAGAAGTGTTAAGTAGGCTTGATGATTCTATGACATAGTTGAAGTAGTTAAAGTGATAGGCTTGAATGTGTGGTTGTTATTGTCTGATTATTTTTGATAGACTATTGAAGACTTCATGACGAGGGTTTCTAGTAAGGATAAGTGGGTAGTGAAGAGGACTAGGGATCTCTTAAGGCAAGTCCCTAAGAAAGTATATAGTTGAGTACTGAGGGTTATCCTTGTATGGATATGATCATCTTAGCAATAAAACATTGAGGCTCAGAGGTAGGCTTCAATAGAATAAGAGGATATGGATAGACAGTGTTTTGAATAGGAGGTATTATCTTAAGTTGATGGAGTAAATTGTCATGAAAGGGAGCACAATAGAGATGAAGTCCTAAGCTTCAGAGTTGTACATATAGTCTTATGTATGCATGGTCCCATTCTCCATTAGAGTTTATGGTTTCCTTCTTGAGTTCGAAATACTGATTATAGAAGTGCTTAAACGTCGAAATGATTGAATTTTGACATTTCATTCATGTGTGATGGTGAATATGTCTAAGAGAATATCTCTACTCTTGATCTAAATCAATTTGTCGATTATGAGTGACTTATGACTGTCCAGACTGGTTGATTGAGTATTAGGAGGAGTCTTGATTGTTATTCATGCTTGATGATGAGAGCTCTGAAGGGAATGTTTTTACCCTTGACATAATTGATTCTCTTTCCTCGAGTTAATTGTCTATTCAGGAGTCTAGATAGAGTTTGTTGATAGTAATGATGAGTCGAAAGCTTGATTTGACTGATGGGAGTGTCAAGATGAATTCTGAGTCTATTTGTGACTTTATATCTACACATTATTCATTAAGTATTTTCTTAATTAAATTCTTGAATTGAGTTTTCATTATATTAATGAGTTTCCTGTATACAATAATATCTTGATGATGTTCTTGAAGTTGAGAAATTTTTTGAATGCATGTTCATCCCTTCATTCACATGAACCCTAATTGAGGATTATGATTGTTTTTATGCATTATTTTGAAAACTAAGATTTGATGGCCATACTGATCATGTTAAACAACGATGATTTCTTTTAGTGATTTTATTAAGTTTTCATGAATATAACTTTTGAGCATAAATTATACTTTGAGAAAGAGCTTTGATGATATGTAGAGATTTTTGAAGCATGAGTTTTACTAAGAAAACACTTGATGTTTTAATGTGTTTTGACTGAATTAAGCATTGAGTTTAAATGATGCTTTGAGTACATATTGATGATAATGTAAATGTATTTACTCATAATATATTCATTGATGGATGATGGTGATGTTTTATATGAGTCTTAAAGAGGATTGATTTGATTGATGATTCCATGACCCAAAGGGACTCCAAACAAGCCTCTTAGCATATCACTTACACATCCTTGGATATGGAATGAAGTAAGTAATAATAAAAGAATACAAATAAGGGTAAAGGGACTAAGAGAAGTCTTTCATAGCATAAATCATCAAAGGAGTCAAAGCGCAAAGCATAACTACATAACTTGTCCAACAAAATCTCTAGCATAGATTGGGCGGGTCCAAGACAACTTTCCAAGATTTCGCTCATAGTCATAAGCATCTAAGCAAAGAAAATATTCTTGACATAACATATGATCAATAGCTATTGTCGACGAAGTTGAGGACTTACCAAGTTTGCTTCAAGAGACAATACTAGCCACGTGGAGGAGGATGATGATCAAGTGAAGCTCTAGTTATGACATGGTAACATCATGTAGGATAAAGTATGCATTAGTATATTGAGATGTACTAAGTATGTAGGGTGCAACGCCACAAGAGATAACGAACATAGTCAAAATGCATAACTAGGCAGTGGATGAGCATATAACAATCTGGCATGCATGAATGATGGTTGAAGTAAACATGCTTATATAGAACATATTACATGTGTAGTAAGAAACCATCGTTATTTAATCCTAGGCCTACCACCCCCTTGGAGAGGTGATTAAGGTCTCAACCCCTCAATTGGTTGATAGTTGTCACACTCTACATCCATGGTGATTGAGGTACCAACCCCTCAATAGGTTGATGGTTATTACACCCAACCATCCATGGTGATTAAGGTATCAACCCCTCAATGGGTTGATAGTTGTCACACCCTACAATCCATGATGATTGAGCTATCAACCCCTTAATTTGGTTGATGATTGTCACACCCTACCATCCATGGTGATAGAGGCATAGCACCCCCTAAACAAGGTGTGGTCACTTGCAACAATATAGATAGTTTTCATGAAATCAACATATATATACCTTCCGTTTATCATCTAAAGTCATTCAAATCATATGTCATGCTATAGATCATCAATAACTTAAAAATCCTAAACTAGATATTTTATCAAACACTTGACGGTGTGTAATGCTAGTTCAAAATCATGCAATTAAAGGGTGAAATCTTGTGAGAGAACTTAATTTAAATCAACCTTCCAACACTTTGTATGACCCTCATATATGATACATTAAAACCCTTCATCAAATCTCATCATAGAACATAGATTCATAGCTCAAAATATACTTAAACAGTCTATATTTTATTGAAATCCCAAGATAGTTTATAATTAAGTTCATAATAAGAATACTCATGAGTAAATTAACTTGAAACCATACAAAATGTATAAAAAGGAAGGTTGGCCACTATGGGTGAAAGGACCCAAGGGCGTGGATGGACACTGGATAAGGAATTTATTGGAAAATGAATTTTTTGTATAGTTGATCTAAAATTTGGGTTAGACCTATTTCTCACTAAGCTTTTCCCCCCGATAACTAATATAAAGTCTAATTTTTGATATGATACACGAATTTTAGATATATTATAATTACAAATATGAGAATTTTCAAGGCACATTTTTGGGCTCTTTCTAGGGTTGTTTCAATATATTCCCCTTGGGAACATTTGTCTGCGAATGTCAAAGAAATTTACATAAGAAGGACAATCATGAAGATATCATCCCCAACAAGAATGCAACAATGCAATTAAATATTATTTCAAAATCTTGACATAAGTGTCAAAATCTTTATGAACTTGTCAACGTAAACATGAATGCATGCAAATGATATAAGGGCTAATACATTGGACTTGAAATCACATAGGGGACATAGAACTAGTACCTTAGGCTAGAGTAGAATGGAGAGATAGGGGTATTGCTTTTTCATGTCTGCTTCAGCTTCCCATGTGGCACTTTCAACTTGTTGTTTTCTCCAAAGGACCTTGACGGAAGCAACATACTTGTTCCTCAACCTCTTCACTTGTCTATCCAAAATTTCTACCAGAACCTTTTCATAAGTCAAATTGTCTTCAACAAAACCCACAACATCAAGAGGTACAATGGCGCTTGGGTCACCCACACACCTCCTAAATATAGACATATAAAAGACTGGATGAACCATATTCATATGATTGGGCAACTCGAATTCATAAACCACCTGACCAATCCTCCTCAACACTCTATAATGACCAACAAATCTTCGACTCAATTTACCCTTCTCATAAAAATAAACCACGCCCTTCATGGGTGAGACCTTCAAATAAATCCATTCACCAACCTTAAATTCAAGATCCCTTATCCTCACATTGGTATAGGATGTTTAATGAATTTGTGCAGTTTTGAATCTTTCTCTTATCAACCTTTCCTTCTCCATGGCCTTCATAACTAGATCCGGACCCAACAAAGCCATCTCCCCTACCTCAAACCATCCAACCGGGGACCTAGAACATCTACCATGGAGAGCCTCAAAAGGAGCAATACCAATACTAGAATGATAGCAATTGTTGTAAGCAAACTCGATGAGTGGAAGATGATCATCCCAACTACCCTTAAACTCCAATACATAAGCTATAATCATATTGTTGAAAGTAATGCCTCAAAAGTTGGAGATTAGTAATATCTCAAAATACATCTTAAAAGTAGGATAAGTTCAAATAATGCAGCTGAAAAGTTGTGCAGAA
>JAOTQJ010110326.1:0-11106 GCA_025642045.1 Solanum sejunctum | reverse complement strand
AGGTTATTCAGTGATTCTAAGTAAGCAATCATGGGGAACACAAAAAACTAGTTTTTCTCCAAATTGATTTAACTCTTATGTTAGTCAGGTTTACTTTTCTACTAATATTTGCAAACCCCCCTCCCCCAGGAAGTAAGTCATTTAATCACTAAAATTACAATAGTTGAAGTCTCCGGAGTCTACGTATTCCCTGTGGGTTCAACACTAACCTTGGTTAGGTTCTATTTCTTGACAATGCCCGCTTTGTCCTCACAAAGGAGGTGTAACTTGGGCAACATCAATATTTTGGCACCGGTGTCAGGGAATATATTTTATATTTTGGGTATTAATCCTTAATTCACACATTTTATATATTTTTGTTTTAATTTCGTTGCAGGGTGTAAGTGTTGTGTATGCCTAACACGTGAAGTTGAGGCAGATCGAATGTTGAGGAGAATAACCTAAGATAATGCCAACAATATGGATAATGCAGCTCTGAACAGGAACAATAATGAGAATGTTGATCATGAAAACCCATCTCCTCTTGAGGACATTGCTCTACATCCATAGGATTTTAATGCTAAAGCTTATCAATGGAATTAATATAGGCCGAATCCTATGGTTGTGGAGGTGGTTGGAGCTATTGTGTTACCACCACTATCGCCTGACACAAAGTTAATAGTCTAGAGTAAGTTGCTTCAGATGCTGCAGAACTGTGGGCTATAGTGGGATTACTATCGGAGGATCCTCATAGCCATCTACACAATGTTGCATTTGTCTGAAAAAGTATGATTGAAACACAAAATCTATGTATGGATGTTGTGGGACTCGTGTCTTCCCATTGTATGTTACAGGTAATGCAACACTATGGCTATCTGAGCTCTCATAGAGTTCGAACACCAGTTGAGTTAAATTGCAGAAGGACTATCTGGAGAGGCACTATCCTGGATCGAAGAATCTCAAGTTGAAAGACTAGATCAAAAACTTTGAGAAACTTCCTGGTGACCCGATCAGTGCTACATAAGAGCTATTCACCAAATTCTTGAGGTGTGTCCCAGACCACAAAATAGTTGATGATGCCTTAGTAAATATCTTTTATCATGCCTTTGATCAGGACAGTCATGCTTATGCTGACACTATCATGGGGGCATATTCTTAGATCAACCATTCACAAGTATTACATAGAGGATGGAGAGAGTGGTCAAGACTAATCATGGATGGGGGCAGAGAGATAGAACATCCACAAAAAGTTCATGCACTGTTAGTGTTGATTCAATGTAAGCTATGATAAATGAAGAAATTATGTAAGAGCTTGCATGAATTTGCACAAGCATATAGGTAATGATGATGCAAAACTAGGAGCTAGTCAATGTGGTGGTTCATCAACCTCCACGTGCACCCATATATAATAATCATTATTATGAGGATGAAACTTGCTTTATTACTGATCAGATAGGAGGTTTCTGGACCAATATTCAAGGGTCCAAGCAAGGCTATTGGCACCAAGGTCAAGGAAACCAAAGTCAGAACTTCAACAGAAGTGGATCTTTTAGGGATAACTACAGAGGATATTATGATCGAAATAGGGGCCCAGAAAGAGATGCAGATTAAGGTCATAGGGATGGCTTTAGAAATAGTCCATATGTGCCACCACAAAATTGCAACCCAGGAACAAGTAGTTCAAGGACTAAGGAGGTGCTTGATCACCTATTGAAGAAGGCTAAGACATAGAATAAGACTCTGAGGGGGATGAAATTTGAAATCTCCAATATTAAACAGAAAATTGAATCTCATTCAATGGATATCAAACAACATGAGCAACAATTTTGTCAAGTTCTATTCAACTTAATCAGCATCAGAGGGGTATAATGCCAACATAATTCAAAAACCCTAAGAATGAATGGCAGTCCATGGCGGTTAATACTCTGGTGGCAAGAGCAGGATTGATCCTCCCATGCTAACTAATGAGGATGATGTTCGAGGGAGACAAAAATTGTGGCAAGGTTGCAGAGATAGGAGATAATCATGGCAAGGATAAGGTGAGTGAAGATGCTGATGCACCACAAAAGTTGAAGCCCATTCCGAGGCCTCCTCCTCCCTTCCCTCAAAGAATTAAAAAGAGGGAAGAGGAAGGCAAGTTCAAGTAGTTTCCCTCCATGCTAAAACAACACTCTATCAACATCCCTCTCATTAAGGCATTAGAGAAGATGATATAGTATGGGATGTACATGAAGTACCTAGTTACCGAGAAGCACACTGTGAGTCAAGAGATCTCCCAAGAGCTTTAGCAATACAGTGCTATTACTATGAGGTCCTTGGTCCAAAAGCATGAAGATACCGATGCTTTCATCATACCCTACACTATTGAAGATATGGAGTTCGCAAAGGCACTATATGATCTAGGTTCCAGCATTAATCTATTTCCCTTTGCGGTATTCGAGAATCTAGGATTGGGAATGCCTACTCAGATAAGAATCCGATTGTTGATGGCTGATCGAACGGTGAAAAAGCCTATGGGGATACTATATGATGTGCTAGTTAATTTTCAGAAGTTCATATTTCCTGCAAACTTTGGTCCTGGATTGTGAGGTTGATTTTGAAGTCCCTATCATCTTAGGAAGGCCCTTCTTAGCCACTGGACACACTTTGGTAGAACTGGAAAAGGGCCAAATCAAGTTTAGATTTTGGAAAGATGAGGTTGTGTTCAATATTTGTCAGTAGGCAAAGAAAAAAATGACCTGAGGGTGGTCTTTGTTATTGAGATAGTTGATGATGCAGAACCAAAAATACCACTTGAAGTGAGATTGAGTGTTGATCCTTTAGAAGCAGTACTGATGAACTTTTATAGTGATAGCATCCCAAATTATGAGGAGACAGTGAATTCTCTGAGGGTGTCTTACAGCCTTAGGTGGCAAACCAAGCTAAAGCTAGATTTGTAGAATGAGAGTCACCACCCACTAAGCAATCTATAAAAGAACCACCAGTACTAGAGTTAAAGGTCCTTCAAGCACATCTGAGATATGCATTCTTGGGAGCCAACAACACTTTGCCAATGATAGTTTCTGCTTATTTAAATGAGAAGCAGGCGAACACCCTTGTCATGGTGCTTAAACAATTTAAAAAGGTCATGGTGCTTAAATAGTTTAAGAAGGTCATGGTATGAATAATTGCAAATATCATTAGTATGGATATGCACAAACAAAATTCAGTTGGCCAAGGACTACAAGCCAAGTATTAAGCACTAAAGGCATCTCAACCCCCCTATTCAAGAGGTTGTGTGCAAGGAGATCATCAAATGGTTGGATACCGAAGTGATCTATCCAATTGTTGATAGTGAAAGGGTAAGTCTAGTTCAATGCATTTCAAAAAAAAGTGGTATCACAGTGGTACCAAATGCCAACAATGATTTGATCTCGTCATAGCTAGTAACTGGATGGAGGGTGTACGTGGATTAGAGAAACTCAAAGCATTAACCAAAAAAGACCATTTCCCTATGCCATTTATGGATCAGATATTGGATCAACTAGTTGGAAAAGGTTGGCATTGCTTCCTTGATAGATATTCAGGCTATAATCATATCACAATTGCTGCATAGGATCAGGAGAAGATGACATTTACATATCCCTATATCACCTTCACATTAAAGAGGATGCCATTTGGGTTGCGTAATACCCTGGCGACATTCTAGATATGCATATGTCTATTTTCTCAAACATTGTGGAGGACACTATTAAAGTCTTCATGGACAACTTTAGTATGGTTGGGGACCTATTTGAGGAATACTTGAAGCGCTTGCATATGCTGTGTTGCAAAGATGTGAGAAGATCCATTTGGCGCTAAATTGGGAAAGTTGTCACTTCATGGTAAAGGAAGGCATCGTGTTAGGGCATAAAATATTCAACAAAAGGATTGAGTTTCATAGATCTAAAATAAAAGTGCTCGAGAAACTCCCCCGCTATCTTAGTTAAGGTTATGAGGAGCTTCCTGGGATATGCAAGATTCTATCAGAGGTTCATAAAAGACATCACTAAAATTGCAAACCCCTTATGGAAGTTGCTTGAGAAGGATGCTAAGTTCATTTTCGATGAAGCATGCCTCAAAGCCTTTTATGAATTGGAGAGGAGATTGATTTGACTCCCAATCATTATAGCTCCAGACTTGTCCAAGCACATTCAAATCATATGTGATATAACTGGGGTTGTGCTAGGTGTAGTACTAGAATAGTGCCAAGAGAAGATACCATATCCTATATACTACGCTAGTAAAGCCCTAAATACAACCCAGCAGAATTACACTATCACTGAGTAGGAGGTACTCGTGGTGGTATTTATATTCGAGAAATTCAGTTCATATCTACTGGGGGCCAAAGTGGTGAGACACACAAATCACTCAGCACTAAGATACTTGATGGCAAAGAAGGATGCAAAATCAAGGTTGATGAGATGGGTACTTCTCCTATAAGAATTCAACTTCAATGTTACTAACAGAAAGGGGACAAAAAATCAGGTCACATATCACCTTTCCAAATTAGAAGATAAGGACATAGCAAAGCATGATGATAGATTAGAGATCAATGATTCTTTTCTAGATGAGAGAGTGTGAGGAGCATCCTATGATTTAATACCATGGTTTGCAAATTACTTGGCAAGTGATATTGTGCCGCCCGATCTGAATGCACATCAGTGTTGGAAGTTCATGTCTTATATAAGCAAGTTCTTTTGGGTTGGACCATACTTGTTTTGTGTATGTGAAGATGGGATTATTTGTTGCTATGTTCCTGAGATTCATATGATGAGCATCCTTGAGGCATGTCACTCGTCATTGGTAGGTGGGCATCATAGTGGAGTTTGGATAGCACACAAGATCTTACAGTGTGGGTATTACTAGCCTACCATCCACTAGGACGCCCACAACTAGGTCAAAGCTTATGATAGATGCCAAAGAGAAGGTATTGTCTTCGACAAACATGAGCTCCCTTTAAACCCCATTATAGTGATTGAGTTATTTGATATTTGAGGGATTGATTTTATAGGCCCTTTTGTTTGCTCACATGGACAAAAGTACATTTAGTCATTGTGGATTATGTATCAAAGTGGGTTAAGGAAATGGCTCTACCCAACAATGTATGCAAAAGTGTCATAATATTTTATGAATAAAACATGTTCTCAAGGTTTGGCACTCATTGGGCAATCATTAGTAATAGAGGTTCTCACTTCTATAATAGGCTCTTTAAGGCTCTTCTTGAAAAGTATGGGGTGAAGCATTGGGTGGTGACTCCTTACCATCCTCAGGAAAGCAGGCAGGTAGAGGTGTATAATAGGGAAATTAAATAAATTCTATCCAAGACTATGAATGCAAATCAAATAGATTGGTTGTGAAAGCTGGATGACGCACTGTGGGCATATTGGATAGCATTCAAGACCACTATCGACATGTCTTCCTACAATAGGATCTTATTGAAAATTATGGGGTGAAACATCGAGTGGCAACTCCTTACTATCGTCATACGAGCGGAAAGCTAGAGGTGTCTAATAGGGAAATTAAACAAATTTTATCCAAGATAGTGAATGTAAACTCGACATATTGGTCGTGGAAGTTGTATGATGAACTATAGGAATACCAAAAAGCTTTCAAGACCCCTATAGGCATGTCTCCCTACTAACACTTCTTTGGGAAGGAATGTCATTTGCCGATGGAACTTGATCATAAAGTAATGTGGGCGTTTAAGACCCAAATCTGGATTGGAATGATGCACCAAACTCTAGGCTATGCCAACTTAATTACTTTGATAACTTTTGCTTAAAGGTATATGAGAGCTCAGCCTTGTACAAACAAAGAATGAAGCTGTAACATGACCGTCACATAGAGAATCGTCAGTTCACATCAGGGGAATTGGTGCTACTCTACAATTCAAGATTAAAGTTGTTCCCTGGGAAGCTCAAATCTAAATGATTGGGACCCTTTCAAATGAAATATGTCCTTGATCATAGGGTTATTGAGTTGGAGAGAAGAAAGGAGGAACTTTCAATGTAAAAGGCCAAAGAGTCAAACCATACCTTGGAAACGTGGAAGACATAAAAATGGTGGAAGGATGAGATCTTGAGAAAGTCTGAGCTCAAGCCATCTATGTCATATTGCGAAAATAAATCAGGTGCTTCTTAGGAGGCAACCCAGGGTGGATACTGGTGCTTAGGATCCTAGGTATGGTTTTTGATCCCTTATACTTCCTTTTGTTTGATTATGTGCATTAATGACAATACACCTCTTTTTTAATGGGGTACGGCTAGTTATGGGCCTCAATGAAGTCTGAGTAACTTGGGTCCATAACTACCCCAATTTTTTATCGTGGGGTTTTCTTGCCTATATTTATTTTCCCTATAGATATTTATTTTCTATTGAACCGGCACATTTAGGATGTTTAGATACTATTTGTAGCATATAATATAATACTTGTGGCATATGATATGTTTGTCTTTTGTTTGAAATGTGATACCCACCAAAAACTTTGAGTAGTTAGCTTAGATATCAACTATGTAGGTTTAGGTGTGTTGACAATGTTTGTTCTGATAAGTGACAGTAAATTGAGATAAAAAGCATGATCTGAGATTCTTTTGTTGATAATGTAGTCAGTGCCATATGAGTGTGAGCTTTAAATTGCTAAATTCATGTGTAGTGTGCTAATTCAAAACTTGCCCTATTACTCTAAGTTAGACTGTAGATTAATTGGATTAGGAAAGTATCTTAGGCCATTGTTCTTATAAGTCCACTTTGCCTAAATGACCAATCAAAATTGCAGTATTTGTTCCTAATGTTTGACCCTAACATGTACCTATTCTTTGCAAACACCTAATCAATCTAGCCTTGTTAGTTGTAAAATTCTAAAATTGTCCCTAGTCCTTGCTAGAACATTATGCACCTTGATTGAGTCAACAAGCCTAAGTTGAGGGTGGCTACCAAAAGTGGCCCTAGCCTTGAGGATAGATATTGTGCACCTCAACTTAGGCCAAAAGCCTAAGCTAAGGGTGGCTAGTGTAAGGGTGAGACACAAAATAAGGGAAAAGTTAGTACTATAGAGAAAAAAGAGAAAATCATGTACTTGGTGCAAGAAAAATAAGTGATGCCTTAGTTGTGATTTAAAAAGAAAAATGAACTATAAAATAAATGCAAAAGGTTGAAAAACGAAAAGAAAGCACCTAGAAAAGCTTGAAATAGGAGAAAGGGAGAACGAGATGGAAAACAATAGAGTTGGTAGGGCAAAAGTGTAGGAATAAACAATGTCAAGGAGGGCCTTTAGTCACTATGTTCCCAATATACCACACTAATGTCTATTAAATCTACATTACAAGCCTAGAAAGTCCTAAAGTGATCCTAGTCCAAGTAGTTAAAGGTCTGAGTCATAAGTGTAGGGGCAAGCCTATGGTATTGGGCACGATTCATGAATATCTTTTGTAAGAGTGAATGCTTTCGCGTAATCCAACAATTATACGTGAAAACATCACTGAGAGTATGATTTGGGATTTCTTTCTGTGAGGGGACATACATTGCATTATTAGCATTAGAGTTATTCAGTTATTGTGGATTGTTGATAGTACCTCACTTTGTCATAGTTGGGTTGTCACATGCACTAGTTTATATTAGTTTGATATATGGCTATCTAATTTTGTTTTTGAAAAAGTTTTATGGATATCTGATTTTAAGATTGATTTGATGTATGTCATTGGGTTGAATTTTACATGTTACTTTATTACTTATATAGATTTGAGTCCATCACATGAGGACAAGCAACAATTTTAAGTTGGGGGTGTTGATATGCTGCCAAAATACAACACTTTTGATGCTTGAAACATGAAATTTTATGTGTTCTTAATGAGATGTTAGTTGGTTTTATGTGTTTTTGTGTTATTATTTGCAAGATTCTGCTGTTCGCCTTGGTTTTGGGAAGTAAGTACAAAAGTTGTTGATTTTGATGTAGTATGAGAGCCTTTATGGCGTAGTTTACTCTATGGATTTTGTGGACAATTCCAGTGAGGGGTGATTATCTGAAGTTGATTCTACTAACATGCAAATGTGTCATGCAATGTTTTACAAGTTGTAAAACCTAGTTCGTGCCCTAAGGATCAGAGGTTGGGACTTTTTGAGGATTAATCAAACGACACCCCCTATGGGTCAGAAAAAACATTACGAGTCATAGAGGGATATTATGGACATGAAGTCCAAAATTCTAGTACCTCTATACGAGACCCTGACTATAGGCCATGAAATGTAATATGACCTGTAAACTTGTTCGTGAGGTGTGTCGACCAAGTTATCCTAATATTTTTGGGACTTGAATTTTAAATATTATAAATAGGTTTTCACGGTATTGTTCATCAATTTTACTTACAGTCCTAAGACAACTCAATAATTAGAGATGAAAAATAGTGACATAACATTGGAAAATTTTGAAAACACTTATACTTTGATTTCATCTTAATCTTGTGATGCTCTTTGAAGTGGGATTTATTTGTTCTTAATTCAATTGCGTAAGTTCTCTATTATGTTATTCGAAATCATAAGTATTTTATGTACACAAATCTTGAGCAGCTAAATTCACAACAAGGGTTGTGGGAACCATGAAGAACTAATGAAGTAAAACCTAAATTCATAATTCCTGGAAAGTGTGCATGCATGTATTAACTAATTCACTTTGTTTTGCATGATTTCTAGTGGCGGCCAACATTAGATTTTGCCTAGTGTTACTAAGTGATCCAAGGTAGTAATGAATAGAAAAAAAAAATAATTAATAGAATTTGATTGATGTTTCTCATCTAATTAATCAAACTTGGCCAAGTGGAGGTTGTACTGGATAAATAGGTAAGGATTAGTAATGCACACTACGGAGATGGGCCATGTCATATAATAAAATTCACCTCTCGCCTAGACCAAAGGGTTTGGTGAACTTAAGTTACTGTCCTACATGCTATACGCTAGAAAAAAATTAGGTTTTCGATGATACTAAATTAGGGAATTACGGGGAACACAAAACTCTAGTTTCTCTCCGTATTGATTTAACGCTTGTGTTAGCTAGGTTTAGTTTTCTACTGATTATTACAAAACTCCCTTTGGAGAAGTAAGTTGGTTAATCACTCAAATTACAATAATTGAATTCTATTGAGTCTATGTATTCCTTGTGAGTTCAACCATAACCTTGGTTAGGTTCTACTTCTTGACAACAAACACTTTATCCTTAAAAAGGAGGTGTAACTTGGGAGACATCAAGAACACACAAAATTCCAAGTGTTAAGCATCAAAAGTGTTATATTTTGACAATGCATTAATATTCTTAACTTAAAATTATTAATTATCCTCAAACGATAGACTCAATCTATATGAGTAGCATAATGACACACAAACATAAATCTAACAGCATACATCTCATCAAACTTAAGGACAAATACCCACACCACTTTTCAAAACACAACCCAATAGCTATCTAGCAAACCGACATAGATCAATGCATGTGAAAATGCAACTATGATAAGTGAGGTACTATTTGTAAGTCATAATCACTGAGTAAGTCTAATGTTAACAATGTAATGCAAGTGCCCTCATAGAAAAAAGTCCCATATCACATTCTCACTGATGTTTTCATGTATAATCTTGGGAATATGCAAAATCACTTACTCTCCCAAAAGATATTTATGTATCATGCCCAATACCATATGCTTGCCCACATACTCAAGACTAAGACCTTTGACTACTTGGACTAGGATCACTTTAGTACTTTACTGGCTTGTAACATAGGTCAGAGGGCTTTGGTTTGATATTTTTGGAACATATGACTAAAGGCCTCTTTGACATGCCTTTTACTATACTTTTTCCCTACGAACACTATTACTTTTATTCCATTCCCCCTTTCTTCTATTTCAAGCTTTTTAGGGTGTTTTCATTTAACTTTTTTCAGCCTTTTGCCTTGTTTTTACACTTTATTTTTTTGGGTCATACTAAGGCATTACTCAATTTTCTTGCACCTAATACACATTTTACAACTTTTCTATGTACGGCTAACTTTCTCCCTTATTTTGTTGTAAACCCTTAAACTAGCCATACTCAACTTAAGCTTTTGGCCTGAGTTGAGGTGCACATTGTCCAACTCAGAACCAGGGTCACTTTTTGTAGCGACCCCCAACTTAGGCTTTTTTCCACAATCAAGGTTCAAAATGTTCAAGGAAGGACCAGGGTCAATTTTAGAATTTTAAAACTAATAAGGCAAGGTCATTTAGGTTTTGACAAAGAAACGGTACATGTTAGGCTAAAGCATTAGGATCAAGGGATGTTTTACACATTTGATTGGTTATTTAAGCTAAGTGGATTGTATTGAACAATGGCTTAACATCCTTTCCTAGCCAACCTAACATCTAAATCAAAGTAATAGGGCAAGTTCAGAATTGAAACACAATACATGAATTTAGCAATTTATGCTCACACTCACATGACACTAATTACATTATCAACACAGACTCTCAACCAATGCGTTTTATCTAAATTTTATAATTATTTATTAGAACAAGCACTATTAATACACTTAACATGCATGATTCCTATAGACTAACTAATCAAGAATTTGGTGAGTACCATTTTTCACAAAAAACCCAAAAGGACATATATGCCATAGATATCAATACTATATTCTACTAATACTACCTAAACATCCTAAACATGTTGGTTCAACAAAAAGTAAATATCTAAGGGAAACAAAAACATAGGCAAGACAACCCCTAAGATTTAAAAATTGTGTTAGTTATAGGCCAAAGCTAGTAAGACTTCACTGAGGCCCATAACTACCTACACCCTATCAAAAAAGAGGTGCATTATCTTCAATACACACAATTAAAACAAAATAAAGTATCAGGGTCAAAACATACCTAGGAGCCTAAGCGCTAATGTGTGGCTGAGTCTGACTACATTTAACATGTGTGGTGGCCTCTTCAGTAGTAGCACCATGACAGATGAGGCTAGTACCTCTCACGAGCTCAAGTGCACGAGCCTGTGGTATCTCCTCCTCCTGCCTTGATTTCCTCAAGACAAGCTCGGGCTCCTCCAGCTTTGTCAGTCCCGCATATAATCGTATAAAATCTAGATCATCAT
>JAOTQJ010110315.1:0-11106 GCA_025642045.1 Solanum sejunctum | reverse complement strand
GTGCCAATCAAGAAATCCCACATACCTTGACCCCACAACAAGCTTTATTCTTAAGGACCTAACTTAGGTGAAATATTACATTCGATCCCAAACTTTATTAAATCGAACCAATTAAGGACGTTCGGGATTTAAATTATGTTGTGGGTCCTAACATCATTCATCTCTCTAAGTCCTCTTTTTGTACCTTTTCCTATCACTTTGCCTAATTCTTTCAGGATTACTGTGAACCATATAGGAAGTGTCTCTATTCTTCCCAACTTAACACTTAAAATGTGATTAATATCTCAATTTTCAAATATAATTTATTATCTGTCAATCGATTGTGTTCTCAATATTCTTGTGATCTTCTTTTCACTCTTAGTTGTTGTCTGTTACAGGGCCATTTAATGAAGAACAATCAAGTTTTTAGTGAAGTCAGGAATAATTTGTACTTGTTGGAGCCTATCAGTCCTAGGTCTAAGTCCTTGTCAAAAGATGTGACTTCATTTCAAGAAGGAGTATCTCCATTTCTAAGTCTATTTCTGTATAGAGTTTTGTCAGTATTTTCTAGTGTATACCTATGGCATGTAAGGTTGGGACAACATCAATAATGAAAAATCTTGGTTTCATCAATTTCCACTCTAATTCTGATTTTTTGTGTGAAGTATGTCACAAAGCAAAGCAAACCAGATTACGTTTCCCAATCTGTCAGATTCATTATAAGCAAACATTTGACTTGATACATATTAATACTTGAGGTCCTTATAAGTCTTCCACCTATAATGATTTTAGGTACTTTCTGACTATAGTTGATGATTTCAGCAGGGGTACGTAGACACTTTTTATGTCCATTAAGAGTAATGCTTTCCCTATTTTAAAACAATTTCTACTCATGGTTGAAAGACAGTTTCAAACACAAGTCAAATGCATTCGATCTGATAATGTCATGGAACTAGGTAAAGGTCATCATGAAGCATAATTCTTTAGATCTCAAAATATTTTGCATCAGATCTGTTGTGTTGCCACACCTTAACAGAATGGGGTTGTGGAGAGAAAGCATAGACACCTTCTTAAACTTGCTAAAGGACTTATATTTCAGTCTCTATTTTTTATTGGGGGAGTCTGTTCTCACAGCTACTTATTTGATCAATAGATTACCTTCTAGAGTTCTTCAAGGGAAAACTCCATATGAAATTCTCTTTGGTTAGTCTCCTTCTTATGCAAATCTCAGAAGTTTTGATTGTTTGTGCTATGTTTCTACACTTGCTCATTAGAGAGCCAAATTTGCACCCAGGGCAGTACCTTGTGTTTTATTAGGTTATCCTATAGGTCAGAAGAGGTATAAAGTGTTGGATATTTCTACAAGGAAGATCTTTACCTCAAGAGAAATTCATTTTTATGAACAACATTTTTCTTTCACTTCCTTCTCCTATGCCACCTCTATTTCCTTCTTTTTTCTTTAGATTTGTTTGATTAAACATCTCCTATTGTTACCTCTCCTCAAGTTTCTTTTCAATATCTATTAACCTCATCATTTCCTCTTACTCACAATTCTCAACCTCATTTCACCTTTTTATCATCTCCTTCTACTTCTACACCAGTTTTTTTTCCTTCTCTACCATGTTTTCCTCCTTTGCCTAGAAGATTTGGGAAAGTCAATACTGTTCCAAGCTATCTGCATGACTATGTTTGCAATAACATTGTTTTAACTTATCTAATTGGTGCCTGTTTCATTGCCTAATCAACACACCCTTCTTTCTATCTCTCATATCACTGAACCTCATAGCTTTGCTGAAACTTCTAATTATCCAGGTTGGTCAGCAGCTATGAAGGACGAACTTAATGCTTTATCCCTAAATCATACTTGGGTTATGGTGGAGCTTCCTCCATGAAAAAGGGACCTACCATGCAAGGAGGTTTATAAAGTTAAACACAAATCTAATGGTATAATTGAGATGCTGAAAGCTAGACTAGTTATAAGGGGGGACATTCAACAACGTGGGACTCACTATACATAAACATTTTCACCTATGATCAAAATGACCACCATTAGGTACCTTCTTACAATTGCTGTGAAAAAGGGATGGCAAGTTCACCAGTTAGATATCAATAATGTATTTTTACATGGTGATTTACAAGAAACTGCTACATGAAACCTCTCTCAGGTTTGCATCCTGTTGATCCTTCCCTAGTTTCTCTTTTGAAGAAATCACTTTATGGGTTGGATAACCTTATAAGCAATGTATGCTAAGTTGGCAGGGGGCATTGACTTTCAAAGGCCATTCTAGTTCTCTTAATGATTACTCACTATATTTCAAGTCCACTGATGGACTTGTGTCTATTATTGCTATGTATGTGCACGATATTTTGATTGATGGAGCTGATAAGGCTGAAATTTTGCACATCATTAGTTTTCTTAACCATGAATTTAAGATCAAATATTTGGGTGACATTCATTATTTCCTGGGACTTAAAATTTTCCGAGAAAAATAAGTCTTCATTATTAATCAAATAAAATTCACGTTGGATCTTTTGCAAGAATTTGATCATACTGGCCTTGCAGTTTCTCTCCTCTTGATCCTTCTTCTAAGCTCACTGCGGAAGATGGGCCTTTGCTACCTAATCCTACCATTTATAGGCATCTGGTTGGCAAACTTAATTATTTGACACACACCAGGCCTGATCTTTCATTCGTTGTGTTAAAGTTGAGTCAGTCTATGCATGAACCTACTCAATCGCACTATTCAATAGCACTTAGAGTTTTACGGTACCCGAGTGTTGACCCAAGTCAAGGGATTATTCTATCTTCAAATCCATCCTTGTAACTCCTTGCTCGTTGACCCAATTCAAGGGATTATTCTATCTTCAGATCCATCCTTGTAACTCCTTGCTTTCTGTGATGTTGATTGGGCTTTTTGTAATGAGTCTCGTCGATCAGTCAATATATATTTCATCACCCCTAGTGGTGTGCCTGTTTGCTAGAAATCTAAGAAGTAATCATCAGTGTCATTATCCTCTACCGAAGCAGAATAGAGATCTATGAGGCGTGCCATAACTGAAATTACCTGGTTGGTTAGATTGCTTGCTGATCTTTCTACTCCTCCTCCATTATTGGTGCCTGTTCATTCTAAAAGTAAAGCAACCATCCACATAGCCAAGAAACCCGTCTTTCATGAACAAACCAAACATATTGAGTTGGATTGTCATTTTATTTGTCAACAATTCGTTTTCAGTCTTATCACTTTATCTTTTGTTCCTTCTACTCACCAGCTTGCTAACCTGTTCACAAAGCCCTTACCAGGAATCTCTCATCAATTTTTATTGAAGAAATTGGGGGTTTCTTATTTTTCTCCAATTTGAGGGGGAATATTGACACACAAATTTCATCATCATCATCTACACCTTCTAATAAAGAACTGATTAAAGAGCTTGAAGGGGAAAAAGGAAAAGCAAAGAAGACTTCAGATAAAGGTTTTGATTAAACTTAGGTATATGCAATGTTTGTCTGTGGATAATGTGGATAAATCACAGCCTCACATTAGGAACAAAGAAAATTAATCTCGGACCTTTGGATGATAGGACAACTGTACAAAGTTGAAGTTTCTGGATAATTATTCTCATGTGACTAACATGTGAGGAATAATAGTTTGTTACATTTAGTTATAGGTTGCACAAGTCAAAAATGATAAGTGTATAGTTTTTTTATTTTTCTGATTTACTTTATAATTAGAGAAATATGTATATATACAGGCAATGACGATCAATACAATATAAAGAAAATTTCCCAAATCAATCTCGTTCTTTCAAAAAGTTGCTTGCAATTAGTTCTACGATATTGTAAAGCAACAAAAAATAAAATTTCCTTTTTCTAACTAGATTAAAATGATGGACAACAAATTATAGTTATCAAAGGGGTAATTATTGGAAAAGTTGCAAGTTTTGGCTTAAAGTTCACTAATGGGATTATTAACCAAAAGACGCAGCATACGACAACTTCATTCCCTTCCAGCAGTTGTCATGTACTTTATTACTTTAATTATTGAAATATATCAAAGTAATTAGTGGGACTAATCTGCTCATTATTATTCTCAACTGAAAAGGCAATGAAAGTTCGAAGAATACCTTTTCTCAACGGAAAAAAAAAAGACGGTTATTTAAAAAATTAATCTATTCCAGATTTGCATAATATTACTATTAAAATAATTACTACTTCTAAAAGTGTAATACATCTTATGGACTCATCTAGAAGGTTATTTAATAAATTGAATCACATGTTATTTATCTAAACTACTAAAGTACAATTTCTCTCTTGTTAAATTTTCTATTTACTTCCTTCGTCCAACAATAATTATTCACTATTAACTTAGCATATAGATTCAAAAATAATAAATAATATGAATAATTTTATCAGATTATTCTTTGAATATAGTAATTACAATGTCTTAAAAAAATATAATAGAAAAAATACTATAATTAATGACAGAGATAATAAAAAACTAAATATACAATTATTTCTTAATCTTATAAAGTAAATAAGTATTATTGAATACATATTTTTAAAATACTGAACAACTATTTTTGAACAGAATGAGTATGTAATACTCCATTAATTGAAGAGGGAAGATTTAAAATAGAATAAATAATTTCTTACCATCTAAAACATTAAATATTACTATTTCTGTCTCATTTTATATGTCACCTTTTATCTTTTAGTTCGTCCTAAAAAAATTATTTTTTTATTTAAATTAAAAATAATTTATTTTTAAATTTTTATTTTTATCTTTTAATAAAATAATTCTTAGCTACATAAATATTTAAAAATAATTATAGACTATAAATTTTAATATTTATTTTATCTTATATATTATGCCAAGTTGATGCCACATAAAAGAGGGAGTATACGAAAACAAAAAGAAATTGCTCTGTTCGAGATGGGATAAAGTAAATTATTCTGGTTGTTAAGTCAGTACTTGAGCCACCGACACACTGGTGACTTTTTTCTCCAAACCATTGGTGACTTGACTTTAAACAAATTAAATAAAGGTAAATCCACATTGTCTTTCTGGAATTATTTTAGTTGATATACTATTGGGTCCCTGATTTTCCAAATTAACAATTACATAATTATGTTACATTTTAAGTTTCTGCAAAACTTGTTTAAATTTGCAAGCAATTCCACTCACCTCTCTAATAAATATAAATACTCCATTAGATAAACATACATATGTCATGTGTGTGTCAGTGAAAATATTTTTCAAAGTAATATTATTCATTTTAAAGATCTCTTTCTTATTTAGTAAATTATTCCATCACAGTAATATATATCAACATTTTGGTGCTACAGAAAATAAGATTTAACTTTGATTTTTGGAAGTTGTTCAAATGTCGACATGATTTGTTGCAGATGTTGTATTCTTAAAACCAACCAAGATCAATTTAATAATCAAAAATGAAAAACTTGTTCAAGATTATTTATTTGTGATGCGAATCAATAAATTTTGAAGCAAGTTTAATATATTTGTTGGGACAAAAATTACATTTACCTTTCATGTCCTCTTGTCTTTCTGTCTCTTTCCATTAGCAGAAGTTTGAAAATGTATTCTCACTTTACAATTAGTAAAATTGTAAAACAAAAAATCAACTTGTATATGTACTGCATCTAATTATGTCACCCATTAGTTAGTTAACGTTACACATGTTTTAAGAGTGTTTCTATATTATATTCTGTGTTTTAACATCTTTCAATTTTCTTTTGGATGAAATGTCAAGGCCATTGTGTCTCAAGAATTTTTAATTTACGATATTTTACCAGCTAATCGAAACAGCCTTGTGGAAGACAGTTATGCTTCTCTTGATGTTGGAATTCAAACAAAAAATTAATTGTGCAAATCTAACACATTTATGTGTTGTAGAAGAATTTCACCCTAACTCTTGAGTGTGTATTAATTTGATTATCATCTAGGTCGCAGGTCAGGTTTCTTACTATTAGCTCAAGCTGAGAGTTGAGGGTTGATAGCTTTTTCCTAATTATCTTAACTTAAAGTTTCAATGTGAAAAAACACATTATCCTTATCACTATTCCATGTCCCATAATTACCTACTCCAGGATAATTTTAGTAACTAAACAACATAAACCCTAAATTAAAACTCACTGTATGTTGTTCGTGCAAAATATAAAAAAGTAAGAACCACAACGCTCATCCAAATATTCTATTTATAACGATGAAAATAACCACAAATGCTAATTGAACTTAATCTTGATCTTCGTCGAAACACTACTGAAATTTGAGATCTACCTTATTGCTTTGTAATTTGTTTATCATAGAATTTGTGATGTGCTCTTCATCACTGATTTTGATCTTCAGCTCCATGGAATTGGAATTCCAGTCCTATGAAATTTTTCCATGCAGACTGCACCTTTTCATTGCTAAAAAATGCCTTTTTTTTGGTATGTTAGGTTGATTCTTATTGTATTTTAAGTTGAAACATGTCTAATTATAATATAGTAGCTCATCCACATAAAGTATACTCAAGACACATCATATACATGAATATAATTAAATTTTTGAATTAAGCTAAAATATATATGCATGCAAATTTTGGGTGTGTAAATACACCAAGATCACCATCCCGCGTTTAAAATCTTGTTCTTCCTCAAGAAACTCATTATACATCCATTTTGGTTGATACAAACAATTAGATCATATAACAACTCAAAACATTGCTTACATTTTATGGTCATTATGCAAGATATAAGAATAATAAACTGTTAAAGATGCTTCACAATCACACTTAATTTATTACGTGAATACATCAATATATACATAAGTTTCTTGGAGAGTAGGACTTCAAATATGATTCCAATTTGCCACTGTTAAGGACTCCTACTCTTACACAATTACATGACTCTAAATCAGTAAATATATACAAATAGACTTTTCTTTAAACTCCTACATGCCATTATCCTTACGCTCCCCCTCAAGTTGAGCAGGGAGTAGAACAACTGTCAACTTGCTCTTCAACTCCAGAAAGCGAACTTTGGACAATGGTTTGGTGAGAGCATCGACCACTTGATCTTGGGAACTAAGATATCTGACTGATAAGGTCTTCACACGAACCTTGCCACGAACAAAATGAAAATCTATTTTCATATGTTTTGTTCGGGAATGAAAAATGGGATTCACAGTTAAGTAAGTAGCACTAAGATAATCACACGAAAGAATGAGAAGAGAGGTGGTGAGGTACCCAATCTCTCGAAGCAAATGTTCAACCTATGTCATTTCAAAGGTAGCAATAGCTAATGTGTTATATTCTGCCTCTGTGCTGGACTCGTGATACAACTCTTTGCTTTCGAGAAGCCCATGAAATCAAATGAAAGCCAAGAGAAATAGTGAAACCAGTGGTAGACTTGCGATCATCAATGTCGCCTCCTCAATCATAATCGTTGTATTCATGAATTAAGGTGGAAGACCCATAAGAAAAAAATAAACCATGAGATGTTGTAGCTTTGACATAATAGAAAATATATTTAACAACCACCCAATGAGAATCCATAGGACAATGCATAAACTGTGATACTTTGCTTATTGCATACGCTATATCAGGTCTACTAAAGGTCAAATATTGTAAAGCTCCAACAGTACTTCTATATAAAGTTGGGTCATAAAATGGACATCCATCAGTATTGGAGAACTTGGATGAGGATAAATTTATTGTGGAGACAGGATCACATGATCCCATGTGCACACGATTAAGGAGGTTTGTGGCATACTTACTTTGTGGTAGATGAAATCCTTCAGATTTCCAGGTAGCTTGAATTCCTAAGAAATAGGACAGTTTTCCCAAGTCTCTAGCAGAAAAATGATCTTTCAATTTGATAATCAGAGTTGCAATATGACTAGAATCAGAGCCCACAACAAATATATCATCAACATAGACTAAACAGAATAATTTAACATCGGTTTTCCGCATAGAGAATAGAGAACAATCAGTTTTGGATCCCACAAATACTAGAGAAAGAAGTACATCAAGTAAACATTTGTTCTACATCCGTGGGCTTGTTTGAACCCATAGAGAGATCATTTAAGTAAACAAACATGATCTGGATGAGTTGGATCAACAAGCGGGAGGTTGAGATATGTAGACAGACTCATCTAATTTTTCATGAAGCAATGCATTGGATACATCTAGCTGAGTGATGTGCCATTGATGAGACACTGCCAAGGATAAAAACAATTGTATAGTAGCTAGCTTAACCACTGGAATAAATGTATCAGCAAAATCAAGACTCGAGTGATGATATCTTTTAGCTACAAACCTTGCTTTATAGCAATCCAATGAGCCGTCTGACTTCAGTTTCATCTTAAATATCCATTTACAGCCAATTATATTTTAAGATGGGGATGGTAGAACTAGTTCTCAAGTTTAATTTTGAATAAGTGCATCATACTCCTCAGATATGGTACAACGCCAATGAACATCCTTAATAGCTGCATGTGAATAGCAAAAGGATTCTACTATTCCTGATGTTAGAGTTGTAGCAGACATAAAGAATGATTTCTTTGGCTTCAATGAACCTGTTTGTGTGACCATTTCATGCGAAGAAGGGGCTGCTGGACAAATCACATCAGTGGCTGAAGTGTTCTGAAAATCAATAGAGTGAATCTTATCAGAAGAAGAAGAAGGATTTGCTATAACTATACTTGATAAAGTCAAGTATACGCTATGTGAAACTCCATCTTGTGAAAGTGGATCAGTAGCAAGTGTGTCTCTAGGCATAGGATCAATAGATGATGAGGATATGTGATTTGTCAAGGATTCCATGGATGGAGAGGGTGAAGGTTGATGCAATGTGTCTGTCGATACTAGAGAGTGTGGCATAAGTGGTGGAATGCTGGACAAAGAGATAGAAGCTTGGAACAACAATGTAACATTGAGAGAGTTTGAGTTAGCATTGGTTATAAAAGGCGGCACCACAACATCCTCTGAAACAAAAGGAAAAATATTTTCATCAAAAACGACGTGACCAGAAACAAAGAATTTTGAGGAAACATGATGAAAACATTTGTATCCTTTATATAACTTACTATAGCCTCAAAACACACACTGTTTAGATCGAGGAGATAACTTATCCTTGGTATAAGGACGAAGTTATGTAGAACAAAGGTAACCAAAACAAACAATAAGGAATAATCTGGATTATTTTTGAATAATACATAAAATGGGATTGTATGATTTAAGTGTGGGGTTGGTAAACGATTTATAGTATAGACATTTGTATTAAATGCATTCGTTCAGAATTTATGAGGGACATTGGCATGATGTAGCAAGGCTCTACCAGTTTCAACAATGTGCCTATATTTTCTTTCGGTCCAACTGTCACGACCCAAGCCTAGGGCCTAAACGTGACACGGTGAATGAGGAATCCGAAGGAACCCCAAACAAGCCTCTTAACTTGTCATTATTGGTCGCGAAAGCACATAAATGACATAAAGCGTAAGAATAGGGGCAAAGGGACTAAGGAGAAAGTTTGCATAAACATCATAATCAAGAGACATGAGTCAAAGCTCATATCATAGGTACATATCATGTCCAACAAGCACCTTTAATACATAGATAAGAGCGGGGGCCAAGACAAGCAACCGGGCTCACTTTCATAGTCAAAATAGAACATAAAAAAGAATGTCTCAATACATAATAAGAGCAACATAGACTAAGGTCCCCGAAGTGGAGGACTCACTACAAGCTTGAATAGTACCGATCTAGCCACATGGAGGAGGAGGATCAACTTGTGCACCGGTTTCTACATGGTGATATTATGTCGATATGAGTATGCATTAGTATGTTTGAACGTACTAAGTATGTCGGATGCAATGTAACAAGAGATAGACACCTTATTCAAAATGCATAACAATAGGCAATAGGCATAATATATTAATATAACATGTATAATCAATGCATAAGTAAAACATACTTAAGTAACTCATGCTCATATAGGATATCATATGTGTAGAGGAGACCAAGCTAGATTTTCAAAATCTTCATTTCAACTCCAAATTCAGTTCTGTAACTTCTCCTCGATCAAATTTGGCGTTCCGAAGTTAATGGAATCAATGAATTTGCAATCTGACACCCGAAACTTAGAATGGTACAAAAAATTACTTTTTCAACAACTTAAGCTTCCAAAAATGCAAAACTCATACTTTCCACTTTTAAAACACAAGATCTCAGTTCCAACAACACTGATGATTCAAAATAGATTCAAAACAACTTACGAAAAAATAAAATAATAATTTTTATATATAAGCTCAAAACTGACCAACAAAATCATTACAAATATAAACTTTTAGAAACTATTATACTCAGAAGCACAAGGAAATCTTAATTGGGGATATTAAGAGTCTGCACGAGCTTAGAATAATTATGAGCCTAGACACTGCTCTAGAATCATTAAAGTGCGCTAAACGCAGAAGATTATAACATACAAATAAAAATTATAAAAATGCAAAAGATAATCAAATAAAGAGATGGATAAATGCAAATTATTTTTCTCTTTTGAAAATAAGAAAAACAAAGAAGATATTATTAATTATTAATTAAAATTATGTTGCAAATAAATTCATGTAAGTCACATAGCAAGCAAACAAATAAAATATTCACAAATCACATAACACAAAGATACTAAATAATGCGTCCTTATATAGGGATGACCGCCTTATGCCAGAGGTAAGTCTAACATATATTTGAAAAATAATTATGCCATAATATGTCATTTTATTGCTTTTTAATTAATTAAATAAATTTATCAAAAATTTTAAATACAAAAATATGAAGAAAGTCCAGCCACAGCCACCCTAGAAGCCACCATTGTTGAATTCAACAATGGCTGCTGTCAAAAATAGTGTCTGCCATTGTTGAATATTATGTTCCCATGGCGATGTCACCAATGACATCAAAGGGGTAGAATTTCCCCTATAAAAGGAGCTCTTGAGCTCCTTCATTATACATCACTAAGAACACCAAGAAAGAGTGTAATGTGTGAGGTTGAGAATTGTTTTGTAAATCTATTCTTGTAAGTAATAGAAGTAATTTTTCTCTCAAATTTGTGTTTACCAATGCTCAATTGAT
>JAOTQJ010110283.1:0-11107 GCA_025642045.1 Solanum sejunctum | reverse complement strand
GATATGATGGAATAAAGCAAAATGACTCTTTAAACTGTCTGCGCTTCTTTCAATTGTGAAGTAGCAGTTAGTCAATGGAACTTTTGACTCTCATCATGGGTCATCCGGAAATAGTTGCGCTATATTTTTAAACATAGGGGTCAGGCTGTGTACACCCGACCTACCCTTACCCTGTAATGGGCGGGAGCCTTTGAGACATTGGGGTAATCTTATTGTAGACTTAATTCAAACTGTAAACTTTATAACTTTTTATGAAATAGATATAGGGTTCTCATAATTTCAACCATAATTGTAAATCTTGTCTTAATATCTTAAGATGATAATAAAATTAGCAAAAGTCATTAGTCTTATCAAGAAAAATACATGAACAATATTTTGATGAAATTCACTAGTAATAGAGGAAACTTTGATCTCAACTCATAATTATGATCTTGGGTAGAAACTAGTAGTTAAGGATACTAAAATAATAGTAGAATAACTTTTGGAGGGCCTTACATACCTTAGAGATTAGTTCTTGGAAGAATTGAAAAAGATTCTTGAATTCTTAACTTGGAATCTTTAGATTTTTTGATGAATAACCCAGATTCTTGAAAAAGAAAAATCAAGAATTCCTTTCTTGGAATTCTTGAATTCATTTCTTGAAATCCCAGGTTATGATTTAAGATTCTATTAGGGATTCATGAATAGATGAGGAAATTCGAGTTGGGTAGATTGAAATCTATGAAGCATAATTACCTTGAGGATGAATTTTGAAAGATGCTAACTCGATATCTTTCTTGATGATTTTTGAGCGTTCATGTTTAAGAGTGGAGGAGAGGATTTTTGATTAGAAAAACTGATGTTTTGTGTGTTTTGGGACCTTAAATAGATCTCCAAAGTTTTTAGGATAACATTACTCTCAAAATAAAAGGAAAAAACATCATTGCTTTTCCAGTAAGGGTCCACGTTCTGTCCGCGACGTACTCCAGGCGCGGACCTTCAGATAGCTCTGCACCCCTTCACTAAAGTAGTCATAACTTTCTATTCAGAACTTTGATTAAATAATATAATTTGATCTTGAAATGCCATGTCCATGACGTGCCTTGCCACACCCCGAGCATACACCCTAGATATAATTGGCACTCAGAACTATTAGTGGTCCCAAGCGAACCACTTGGATTGGTTACTTACTCTGCAGAAGGCTAAAATAATTTTGGAAAGGTTTTAAATAACAACATAAAGCTACTAAACTTGGCTGAATAAACTAAAAAGGGAAATAATTCAACCATGAAATCAATCAACTAGAACTGAAATATCTAACACATAGTCTATGAAACCTCTACTAGAATTGTTTGAGGGGACTACCAGGACAGGCCCCAAGTAGCCATAATTGAAAATAAATGCTGAAAGGAAAACATAAACAACTCTAAGCCTCAAACTGATAAGAGGCCTCACTTATATCTGGTAGGTGTTCGGTCCTCAACAAAGCGACTACTGAGGGACTCTGTCACCTGCGTCTGCATTATAAAATGATGCAGGTCCTAAGGACATCAGTAACTGAAATATATGGTATGTAAGATGGCCAAAACAGAAAAATGAGGGTGATGCAACATTTCAAAGTTCATAATCATATGTCAAAATAGAATAACTTAAGTAACAAATACTCTATATGCTAAAAATAAACATGCTAGAGGTAAACATGCTGAAAATCTGTATAAAAATATAACTTGCTTTAACTTGGGGAGTTTCTCTAACCGATATCCACCACTATGGATTCATGGTGATATAACGTCTTGCCCACACTGCAGAGCCATCCCGTACTTTGCCGGGGTAGGGGATGAGAAACTAGGGGAGTGGATCCATCCCAGAACTGAGCTATCTCAGTGGCTAATGAGGAAGGTACCTTGGTATAATCCTATCCTATGCTAGCTACATAGTTTATGAGTTCAAGTAATTTATTCTACTCTTACTCATATCCGTGCTCAATGCTACTCCGAAAAATGATTTCTATATAGCTTATAGGTTAAAGAATGTAATTTCTCAAAATCTGATCTTTCGGGGACTTAGCCCAACTTACTAACTTAACTTTCTCATCTGAACTTCTGTAGCTTGATTGAAAACTAGTATCTTGTCAAGTATTCTCAAACTTATGGGTTACTTAGTTAAAGTGCAAAAACAGTTCAAGAAAAATGATTATTAAACTTATCTCAAACTATAAGCTTTATGAGTGTTTATGAAACCCATATGAAATTTACAAACCTCATTCATGGCTATAAATCTTGGTATCAACACTTTAAATAACAAGTAAAGAATCAAGAATCATAATACTATATCAAGAATCTATACGTACGAATGGAAATTTAATAAACTTCACAGAACTATAGAAAATTGATCTTAATTAGTACTTGAAACTTCTTGGATGAAAACTAATGTATGATTTCTAAAATATTCACAAAAATTGTTTTTTAGAGTGGCCTTACATACCTGGAAAGAAAATTCTTGATGAGCTGAAAGAATTATTGAGCCCTACTACGTTCTTGATTTTTTTACGCTTGAGTTTTCTTGAGAGGTTTTTGAAAGAATGAAAGGTTATTCTATGCGTTTAGGGCCTAAATTAGATTTAAAACCGACTAATTTAGGCTTATGGGGTGTGAGAAAGGTCGAAACTACTCTTCTCAAATAAAAGAAAACAATCAGCAGAATTTTGTACAGGTGCACATCACGTATCTGTGTTAATTTCTTAATTTTTGTAAACTTTTAGTTTACGTCAAAATCACACAAAAAACAAGTGGAAATCTGTGTCCTTGGTGTGTCGTGGAAGGGGCGCGAGAAGCCCACTACTTTGGAAAAACATAATTTGACTTGGTTGCATTAAAATTGAGTCAATACCATTTTCCAACTCAGTTTTTTGTACTGATCGTAAATTAGGTATTGAATTTGCAAACGGAGCAAGGAAAGATTCGTTACATGCAAGGTCACTTCTAGGGGTAATTTAGTCCTTTTACTGAGTGGTACAATATCTTCCCCTTAGGATCATTCATCCTCGAAAGATAATGATGTGCACAAAAGTTATCTCAAACCACAAGATTACCGAAATCAACATAAATCTTCAAGATAGATTATGGAAGTTTACCTTTAAGATCCTCATTTGGGCCAACAAATAAGTGTGGATACTTAGCCTTCATATCTTCCTCTGTCTCCCATGTAGCTTTCTCAACAAATTGGTTCCTCCACAAAACCTTCACTGAAGTAATCTCCTTGGTCCTAAATTTATGAATTTGCCAATCTAATATCTGCACCAGGATCTTTTCATATAAAAAATTATCCTTAGTTCCAACACTTTCAACTAGATAACTAGAGAGGGATCTCCTAAGCACTTCTTAAGCTTGAAAATATGAAATACCGGATCTATAGTACTTAATTCTACCTGCTCTTCTCAGGATCTGGTAAGCCCTAATATATCATGGACTGAGCTTTCCCTTTTTCCTGAATCTCATAATTTCCTTCATTGGAGAAACCTTCAGGTACACCCAACTGCCTACCTTAAACTCCAAGTCTTTCCTTCTAACATCCGTGTAAGACTTTTGTTAGCTCTGAGCTATCTTGACCTTCTCTTGGATAACCTTCATGTTTTCCATAGCCTGATGGACTAGATCAGGTCCTATCAACCCTACCTCACCAACTTCAAACCACCCGATGAGTGATCTACATCTTCTCCCATAAAGGGCCTCAAATGGTACCATTTGTATGCTGGCTTGGAAACTATTATTATAATAAAACTCAATCAAGGGTAGATATTCATCCTAGTTACCTTTAAAGTCTATCACGTACACCCTTAACATATCTTCCAAGGTCTGTATAGTTCGCTCTTCTTGCCCATTTATCTACGGATGGAAAGCTGTAATAAGATTCACCTTCATACCAAGCCCCTTCTAAAAGGACTTCCAAAATTATGTTGTGAATTGAGATCCTCAATCTGAAATAATGGATAAAGGGACCCCGTTCAACCTAGCAATCTCCTTAAGATAAAGTCTGGCATAATCTTTAGCTGTATCAGTCATCTTGAAAGGTAGAAAGTGAGCTGACTTGGTCATTCTATCTACTATGACCCATATCAAATCATGCTGTCTACGGGATCGGGGTAAGCTTGTCACGAAGTCCATATTAATCATCTCCTTTTTACATTCTATAATCTCTATATTCTGGGCTACACCACAAGGCCTTTGGTGCTCTACCTTAACTTGCTTGCAATTTGGGCATCTAGACACAAACTCTGCAGTGTCTCTTTTCATACCACCCCACCAATAGACTTCTCACAAATCTCTATACATCTTTGTTGCACCAGGGTGGATAAAGTACCTGGTATTATGAGCTTCAACCAAGATCCTATCTCTAAGATCGTCAACACTTGGCACACACAATCTACCGTGGTATCTTAGGACACCATCTCCCCCTTTTGCGAACACTACTACTTTCTGTTTCTAAACATATTCTTTCAATTGGAGAAGGATGGATCCCTGTCTTGCTTTTATTTCACTTCCATAACCAAGGATGACTCTGACCCATTTTTGACGATGGCACCACCTTTGTCAGAATCTTCCATTTTCACTTCCAAATGGGCTAGTCTATGTACTTCCTTCGCTAACTCTCTTCTTTCATCCTTAACATGAGTCGTACTCCCTATGGTCACCCTACTAAGGGCATCAACAACTATATTAGCTTAATCTAGATGATAGAGGATACTCATTTCATAGTCTTTCAACAACTCGAACCATCTCCTCTACCTCAAATTCAACTCCTTCTAGCTGAATACATACTGCAAGCTCTTGTTGTCCGTGAACATATCCATGTGCCCACCATATAGATAGTGTCTCTAGATCTTCAGAGCAAACACCATTGTAGCGATCTCAATATCATGAGTTGGGTAATTCCTTTCATAAATCTTAAGTTGACTAGAGGCATATGCTATCACCTTGCCTCTTTGTATCAATACATAAACCAAGCCAACTCTAGAAGCATCATAATATACCACAAAGTCATCAACTCCCTCTGGTAAGGATAACACTGGGGTTGTGGTTAGCCTAGTTTTTAACTCTTGAAACTCTTCTCAAAAGATTCCGACCATTTGAACTTAGTCTTTTTCTAAGTCAGCTTAGTCAAGGGAGCGGAGATAGAAGAAAACCCCCCTACAAACCATCTGTAGTAATCCGCTAAGCCCAAGAAACTCCCTATATTTGTGGGAGTTGTGGGCCTTTGCCAATTCTTTACTGCCTCAATCTTTTGTGAATCAACTTGGATACCTTGACCAGACACAATATGCCCCAGAAACACCATAGATGCCAACTAGAACTCATAGTTAGAAAATTTAGCATATAGCTGCTAATCCTTAAGGGTTTGAAGGATCATTCTAGGATAGTCTGCATGTTTTTCCTTGCTATAAGAGTAGATTAGGATATCATCTATGAACATAATAACAAACATGTCTAGGTGCAGCCTAAACACCCTATTCATAAGATCTATGAAAGTTGCTAGTGTATTCATCAGCCCGAAGAACATGATCAAAAACTCGTAATGACCATAACGGGTTTTGAAATCTATCTTAGGAATGTCTCTCTCTCTCCAACTATAATCTAATGATAGCTAGATATGAGATCTTCCTTGGAAAAACAGGTAGCACCCTGAAGTTGGTCGAGTAAGTCATTAATTTTGGGAAGAGGATACTTATTCATAATGGTGACCTTGTTCAACTGATGGTAATCCATACACATCCAAAGAGAACCTTTCTTTTTAAGCACAAACAGGACTGGATCACCCCAAGGCGGGATGCTTGGTCTAATGAAACCCTTATCTTAGAGATCTTTCAGCTGCAACTTTAACTCTTTTTGCTCGGAAGGAGCCATCTAGTGTAGGGGTTGGATATGGGCTGAGTATCTAGAAGAGTGTTTATCCCAATTTCTATCACCCTATCAGGAGGGACTCCCGTAGTATCCTCAAGAAAGACTTCTGGGAACTCATTCACAACTGGAACAGACTGAAGAGATGATGCCTTGGCACGAGAATCCTGAACTCTAGCTAGGTGGTATATACACCCTTTGGAAATTAAGTTTTTGGCTTTGGGACATAAGACAAACTGACCCTTAGGAAAAACTGAGCTACCCTTCCACTCTAAGACTGGTTCATTAGGAAAGTGAAACTTAACTAGCCTGGTTCTGCAATCTATGGAGGCATATCTAGTATGAAGTCAATCCATACATAGGATGACATCAAAATCTATCATGTCTAACTCCACTAAATCAGTTACAAGTCTTACGATAAATAGGGACTAAACAGACCTCTATAGATCCTTTGGGCTAAAATAGACTCTCCAATAGGAGTAGAAACACTGAAAGGTTTGATAAGGCATTCTGGATTGACCCCAAACTTTATAGCTACATATGGCGTTACAAATGACAATGTGGCTCCTAGCTCTAATAATTCATAGACATCATAAGTAAAGATTTTGAGCATACCCGTAACCATATCTGGTGAGTTCTCCTGATCTTGTTTGGTGCCCATGGCATACAAGCAGTTTATGCCCCCATTTACTCTTACTGTAGTGCCTCTGTGAGGTGGCTTACCCAGCGGTGCTGAAGAAACTGATTATAATGTGTTATCTCTCATATTCTGCTTCCCCAGAGGATAATACTTCAAGAAGTGCCCCACTAACCACATTTGAAACAAGCATTTATGCCTATAAGGCACTCTCTGGGATGAGACCTACTACACTTACCACAATTAGGATAATAGTTTGATCCTTGAGCTATGCTACCCTATGATTGGCTGCCCAAAAACCTGCGGTGATATGATCCTTGCTCATTTCTGACTCTCGGTGCAGGTGCACTAGTAAATGGTGGTGCTGATCCGGCTATCTTAGGATGAAAACATGAGTGATTTTCACCTCTAGTCCCTCTCTTACCTATCTCCTAGCCTGATGTCTTGGCCCTTTTGCTCCTAAACTCTCCCCTATCATGTATTTTCTCCTTCTCTACCTGCTGCACATAAGTCATTAGCGGGCTATATCCATGTCCCTAATTAGCATCACATTTTTGCCCTCCCTTTTAGTCATTCGAGAGAGCCTTGACACAAAAAAGGTTCATCCTAGTATGCATGTCTGCAATCATAGCTGGAGCATAATGGGACAACAGAGTGAACTTGAGGGTGTACTCCCGTATACTCATATTCACCTATTTCAGGTTTAGAAATTTCTTCACTTTCGCCTGCCTCAACTCTCTAGGAAAATATTGTCCCAGAAAGGCCTCCTCAAATACTGCCCAACTAACATCTGGTTCTCCATCTTCCCTGCTTCCTTTCTACTAATCAAACCAGATTCTAGCTACTTCCTTGAGCTGGTAGGTAGCTAACTCAACCCGCTTCGCATCATATATGTGCATAACCTGGAACACTTTTTGGAGCTCCTCAATGAAATTCTTAGAATCCTCCTTCACATTAGACTCCGTGAATTCGAGTGGGCTCATCCCTAAAAACTCCCAACCTTTGGCAGTATCTGACCCATCATTTCTGCCATCTTCTTAGCAACCTCCCTATGTAGTGACCGCTTGGGACAAAGTTCGGATGGCCTGGTGAAGCTCAATATTAGAGATGTTCGCTTGCTTTGGCTGCTCCACAGGCACAGTTAGACCTCTAGGTCCCTCAGGAATTGGGTTGAGCTGGTTTGCATTCCCCCTAGTTGGTTATCCTCTGCCCTATATTGGTTTGTTAGCTCTGCATAGACCCATGATCTGAAAAATACGGCGTGAACGCATGAGTTAGGAGGGACTTAATAGAGATATGCTCTGAAGTATTAGACAAAGAATAATAATTAATGGTAATACTTCCTAATATCCCATAGCCTTCCTATTATAGATGTGGCGCTCTTCACACCCATAATATAGACTCTATTGAACATGGTTCCATAGACTCCCTAGGTCTCTTGAACTATGTTCTCTGATACTAAATTTGTCACGCCCCGAGCCTACACTCTAGGCGTAACTAACACTGAGAACCATTGCTAGTCCCCAACGAATTACTTGGCCTGGCTACTTACTCAATGGAAGGCTAAAATAATAGTGGAAAGGCTTTAAATAAACAACATAGAGCTACTAAACTTGGTTAAATAAACTGAAAAGGGAAATAGTTCAACCGTGAATCAATTAACCAAAACTGGAGTATCTAATAAATAGTCTATGGAACCTCTACTAGAATAGTCCGAAGGACTACCAGGAAAGACCCCAAGTAGCCATACCTAAAAATAAATGCTGAAAGGAAAACATAAACAACTCTAAACTTAAGACTGAGAAAAGGCCTCACCAAAATCTGGAAGATGTTCGGTCCTCAACGAAGCAGCTGTTGAGGGTCTCTATCACCTGCGTTTGCATTATAAAATGATGTAGATCCTAAGGAAATCAGTACATAGAATGTACGATATGTAAGATGGCCAAAACAGAAAACTCGAGATGATAAAGCATTTCAACGTACATAATCATATCTCAAAATAGAATAACTTAAGTAACAAATACTTTGTATGCTGAAAATAAATATGCTAGAGGTAAGCATGCTGAAAATCTGTATAAAAATATAACTTGCTTTAACGTGGGGAGTTTCTCTAACCGACAACTACTACTATAAGCTTCGTGGTGATACATCATCTTGGCCACACTGCCAGAGTCGTCCCATATTTTGCCGGGGTAGGGGATGAGAAACTAGGGGAGTGGATCCATCCCAGATCTAGGCCATCTCAGTGTCTAATGAGGAAGGTACCTTGGTACAATCCTATCCTATGATGGCTTTATAGTTTACGAGTTCAAGTAATTTATTCTACTCTTACTCATATCGGTGCTCAATACTACTCCCAAAAATAATTTTTATATAGCTCATAGCTTAAAGAATGTAATTTCTCAAAATCTGATCTTTTGAGCACTTACCCCAACTTATTAATTTAACTTTCTCATCTGAACTTTTGTAACTTGATTGAAAACTAGTATCTTCTCAAGTATTCTCAAACTTATGGGTTACTTAGCTAAAGTGCAAAAACAGTTCAAGAAAAATGATTATTAAATTTATCTCAAACTATAAGCTTTATGGGTGTTGATGAAACCCATATGAAATTTACAGAACTCATTCATGGCTATAAATCTTGGTATCAACACTTTATCAAGTAAAGAATCAAGAATTGTAATACTTTATCAAGAATCTATACGTACAAATGAAAATTTAATAAACTTCACATAATTACAGGAAATTGATCTCAACTAGTACTTGAAACTTCTTGAATGAAAACTAATGTATGATTCCTAAAATATGCACAAAAATAGTTTTTTAGAGTGACCTTACATACTTGGGAAGAAAATTCTTGATGAGTTGAAAGAATTCTTGAGCCCTACTACGTTCTTGATTTTCTTTACGCTTGAGTTTTCTTGAGAGGTTTTTGAAAGAATGAAAGTGTATTTTGTGCATTTATGGACTAAATTAGGCTTAAAACAGACTAGTTTAGGCTTATGAGGTGTGAAAAATGTCAAAACTACCCTTCTCAAATAAAAATAAATCAGCAGAAATTTGTATAGGTGCGCGTCGGCACCTGTGTTAATTTCTTGATTTTCGCAAATTTTCAGTTTATGTGAAAATCATGAAAAAAATAAGTGGAAAATCACATCCTTGGCGTGTCATGTAAGGGGTACGGAAAGCCCACTATTCTGGATTTTTTTGAAAAAAAATAATTTGACTCGGTTGCGCTAAAATCGAGCCGAGACCATTTTTTGATTCAGTTTTTTGTATTGATTAGAAATTTGATCTCAGATTTGAAAATGGAGCAAGGAAATACGCGTTATGCATAAGGTCACTTCTAGGGGTAATTTAGTCTTTTCACTGGGTGTTACACGCCTAGGCGCGGACATGTGTTTTTCGCGAATTTCTCAGAATACGTTCTTTCTAGGAAGTCTAAGAAAATCCAAAGTGTAGGTATGTGCCCTTGGCACGTCGCGCCTTGGCACACACTCATACTATCCCGAATTTAATTATGATACTTTATTTTTTGACTTGGTTGCCCTAAAATCGAGTTGAGACTATTTGTCCCTCTATTTTTCATGCGGATCGCAAATCCGATCTCGAATTTTCTATTGGAGCTTGGGAATAGGCGTTATGCGCATGATTCCATTGTTCGGGTATTTCAGTAATTTCACGGGGTGTTATAATTCTTGTTTTAATTTGTGATACATGACTATTCATACATGTAGATATGTTAATTATAGCATGAAAAGAGTGTTATATGATTCTGACATGCGCTATAATGATTTTGTTGAAGTGCTATCTGCCCAACATGGGATAGACACAACAGTTGATAAACTGTAAATTAAGTCCACTGTTATCAATACACAATGACATGGGTGTTTCGCGTATATTTAGCCCATAGAAAATGTAATGTAGATTTTTTTAGCTCTTGTTGTTGATTTGGGTGAATTCAAAAGAAAATATTTGCATTATCATTTGGGTATATTAATGATATATTCTAGTTACAAATTAAGGGCTCTTGACTTGTATTTTTTTTTAATTGACATGTTGTGTAATGGCCCTACTTGAGTTGAAATAGTGTAAGAAATTTTTTTAAAAAAGGGGATTGTTGGGATAGCATTTTTTATTATCACAATTATTAATGCTCCTACAATCCATTTTAAATATTACTATCCCTAAAGTGTTTTTTCTCTCCACTTGTTTTCAATAATGTGCGAAATTGTACCACTACTTTCTGTTCAATTAGTGCCTCACTACTTTATGATTATTTAATCAAAAGCATCAACTTGCTTTTGTCTATGTTCCAACAAGTTGCTGAAGAGCAAACTTACCTATATATATGTACATATATTTCATTCTTTGGCAGATACAGAGGCGAGTAATTACATAGAGCAGAAAAACAGAGGAGAGAAAGCAAGTGAAAAAACGCGAGGGAAGTAGCTTGGATAATATTTTGAGAGTTTATTAGTTGAAGGGAGGTGTTTCATTGTGTAAAGATTCAACAATTGTATTCTTGTAAGTTGCTCCTATTTTCTAAATCTTTTATAATAAAATATTTTATATAAATGAGTTTATTTTCATGTAC